>JAYMFT010369645.1:0-21788 GCA_038088735.1 Panulirus argus
TATATATTTAAGATATACATTACCAAAAATATGACATTCAGTACCGTGGAATACTATATATATATATATATATATATATATTACTACGTTATTTCATATAGTACATACATAGTTTTCGTGCTGATGTGACAAAGGCTGTTATGCCCATCTTTAGCCAGACTGGCTTGATACAACCTTAACCATTTACAGTGTACATGGGGTCCCCTCTACTAGATTTCCGGAGGGAGAGGAGCACATTGGTGTCTTTGGTGGGAGTCCAACAGCTGCCGGAATCACAACAGCTGGACTGACAGAAGTCAAATCAGCAGGTCCACAGTTGTCTTGAGTTGGTCCAAATAACATAAAGGCTGCAGGGGCAGAGTTTGGATGGGTACGTGAGCGGCTCATACCTGCTGGAAGGCTGTGGGCCGCCGCAAGATAAACTGATGTGTCAAGTCTTTCCCCATTGAGTTCTGGGTGGGGGTATTATCTACACCTTTACCCTAATCACTCTCTTAACAAGGTCGGGTTGTGGGATATTCTGAACCGCAAACCGAATCAGACTAACAAGGTCGGACTGTAGTTTCATTTGAACCTTGAACCGCATCTTACTAAACAAGGGCGAGCGGTAGCTGTGTTTTGAACATACCCGAAATTCACCAACGAGGTAAATCTGTAGTTTAAACTGAATTTAAACCTGAGAGAGAAGAACGTTGACAAATTTAATCCTTGCGGACGGATTTTTAGAAAGAAAATATAAGATCATTATTGCGTTGATAATAATTTAGATATAAGGGAAAGGTGCATTCAGTTGAGCACGGGTGAGTCATGGGTCAGTATTGTGTCGGGTTACGCGTCTTGGGTGAGGGTGTCACGCTGAGTCACAGGTCTTGGGTGAGATTATCACGCTGGGTCACAGGTCTTGGGTGAGAGTGTCACGCTGAGTCAAACCACGGTACTTAGTCTTCAGGTGGATCTCCCTGAGGCAACGTTACATTGCCGATTCAAGGAGGAAAATTTTGCTCTTTATAATGATAAAATCGAGGTAACTGATCACTCAAATAATTCTGTTTGGGTTTAAAAGATCCGTTAAAAAAATCTGCTCAGTAACTGAACGTCCTTTTTTTTTTTTTTGTCCGTTTTATTCGGGTAATTCAATGTGAAGGACGGGGTTCGACTCAAGCTGGATTTTTGATGATGTACTCCTCCTCTTGGTTGGTATCCCTCTTCCTGAAGTGGAGGATCAGCGGTGTCAGCACCATCAGGAACGAGGCAGCCACCATGCAGCTGCCCATGAACATGTACAGCACCTTGTAGTCCTTGGTATAGTCGTACAGCATACCTGGGGTAAAGAAAATGGATAAAATATGTGTGCTGTGTACTGGGGTAGGTGCGAAGCCATACTTTCGGAGAAGATTATTCCTATTATAACAAAAAACAAATGGTTTTACAGGTAAAGGGGGAAGGACCTCTCGCCGGGGGCCCTAGGATTGTTTTGAAGGCAAATATTTACGGTAAAACTGATCAACTAGCTGGCAAATTAGATTCTAGAAGTGATGGTTGGTTATAGTTGGTTGCGCTTTAGGCTTACCCGCAGCCAGGGTCAACATTAGCTAACATGCACCAACCCAAGAATTTTAACACCGCATGCAAGGCTACAGTAGTCAGCACAGTGGAACGAAGTGGCGAGGGTAGCATTATGAAGATGGACGATAGAACTATTTTAACCAAAGTGGCAACTGCTCAGACTTCCTGCTTTCGTACAGGAACAAATGCGATATTTCTCCCCCTTTGTAATTTTGAGCCATAAGGTAAATGAACTGTTATCCCATGTCACTTATGAGTGCAAAATGAGGCCATTTGTCCTGCATAAACCAGGCAAATAAGGTACCTAAGGGGGAGCAGGAAGGCTAGATTTTCATATATTAGGCTAGGCTAAATTTTCATATTATTAGGATAGGCTAAATTTTTATATTATTATGTTAGGCTAAATTTTCATATTATTAGGTAAGGCTAAATTTTCATATTGGGCTAGGCTAAATAATCATATTATTAGGATAGGCTAAATTTTCATATTATTAGATTAAACTAAATTTTCATATTATTAGGCTCAGCTAGGCTAAATTCTTATAATTGGGCTAGGCTAAATTTTTATTCTATTGGGCTAGGCTAATTTTTATATTATCAGGCTAGGCTAAATTTTCAGTTAAGCTAAATTACGCCTGTTGTCCAATGAGAGTGCAAATATAACGATAAACTGAGGGATGCTCTTAACACATGAGAGTTTCCAGGCAAGGTAGAAGTTGGAGCAGGAAGGTAACCAGCCCAGTATACCTGGAATAATGACCCTTTAAGAGAGTGGAGGGGCAGGAGGTAGATGATTGAGGACATTAGCCACACAGGAGAGGTAATTGAAGAGGGGATTCTGAACCAAGAAAGGCAGAACGAAACATTGAATAAGCACAAAGAGGAGGCAGCGTACACAGCAGGAGGCAGGACAGTCAGCCAAGGAATGGATTGAAGATTTCAGGGGAAAAAAAAAGTCAAAACACCTGTGCGGGGATTGAAAGGTAGATATTAGATAAGCTTAAAGATGACAAGGACTTGTTCCGTCAATGGGAGATAGGATAAAAGTAGGCCACTGCGCAAATGGGGAAATATCAGATAAGATTAGAGATAAGAAGGCCTTAGCGCAGCTGTAGGAGATTAAGGTATGCTTTACGCAAATAGATGAAAGCGTTCTGAATGAGGTTTTGAGACGCAAGTCTGTAATGATCTTAAACAGGAAGATAAGCCTCGAATGAGGCCCAAGGAAGAAGGATATGACTCTCCTGCTTGATGAAGTACTAAGCACCTCAAACTTGATTTTTTTGTTTACAAATGGAGACGAAATGGTTGTAAGCAGAAAGGAGCATGAGATCAGAGACCATATCAGAGAAGGTCGACCCAGAATCGTTGGATTAATGGAGACAAGACTCACAAACGAGCCGAAGTCTAGCCTAATCTACCCAGAGGGATAAATGTCGGACTGTTGACTTACCGTTGAGCTATCGTTAATCGTGGCTTACCGTTGAGCTGTCGGACTGTTGACTTACCGTTGAGCTGTCGGAGCTCTGACTTACCGTTGAGCTGCGGGGATATGAAGTTCATGAGGCCGTTGAAGAGCCTGACGAGGCCGTAGGAGGAGGCGAGGTGAGCGGCTCCGTGGTGCTGGGCCAGGATTGGCGGAATCAGCACGAACCAAGACCCCACACCGAACCCGTACAGCGCCAGCGCCGCCGTCAGCCCGGAGAAGCTCCTCATGTGTGGCACCGTCAGCACCGCTGACGACGCTGCCAGACCGCTGTCAGGGAAGGTCAGTGTTGGAGGTCAGGCTGACGTCATTTTTTTTTTTGTGTGTGTGTGTATTTTGTGAGTGACTTCCTGCATGGTTGACCTCAGAGGTCATCAGCTTTGCAGTGTGAGTCCACCTCCCAGGTCTGACGTCAGCACCACAGACAGACAGACAAAGAAACAGACACGACCTGCTGAGATGGGGTACTACACTGGGGAATGAGGTGGGTACCACAGTGGTGACTCGGGTAGGGTACCACAGTGGGGACAGGTGGGGGTACCACAGTGGGGAGACTGGGTTCGAATCCTGGACGCGGTAGTCGGCCTACACCCAACCCAGGTGTCCATCCTTCTCACGGGGCTGGTCGATAAATGTACTTGGCGTAGGCTAGGATGTCTGTGTGTGTGTGTGTGTTTGCATACATGCATAGGAGTAAAGACATGACACATGCGTACAAGGTTAAGAGACGGGTGTAAAACTCTCTTCCCGTAACACACAAATAGTAATCACATCCACTAGTCCAAGTGTTGGCTTAGAATATATCATGGTTTGTCCATGCAAGGCACCTGTATGAAATAGTATCAGCAGTGTCTACGTAAACTAGTTGTCAGTATTGCCCAGGTAAACTGTTGTCAGTATTGCCCAGGTAAACTGTTGTCAGTATTGCCCTGGTAAACTAGTGTCAGTATTACCCTGGCAGACTGTTGTCAGTAATACCCAAGTAAACTAGTGTCAGCAATATCCATGTGGATTGGTGTCAGCAATACCCATGTGGATTGGTGTCAGCAATACATAGGTGGACTAGTGTCAGCAGTATCCAAGTAAACTAGTGTTAGCAGCACCCTGGTCACTTGATGTCATCATTACCCTGATAGACTAGTTTGAGCAATACACAGGTAAACTAGGGTCAGCGTTAACCAGGTAAACTAAAGTCAGCATTACCAAGGTAAACTAAAGTCAGCATTACCAAGGTGAACTAGGGTCTGCATTACCCAGGTAAACTAAGGTCAGCAGTGCCCATCTAAACTAGGGTCCGCAGTACCCAGGTAAACTAGGGTCAGCAGTTCCCAAGTAAACTTGGGTCAGCAGTACCCAGGTAAACTAGGGTCAGCAGTACCCAGGTAAGCTAGGGTTAGCAGTACCCATGTAAACTAGGGTTAGCAGTACCCAGGTAAATTAAGGTCAGCAGTACCCAGGTAAACTAGGGTCAGCGGTACCCAGGTAAACTAGGGTCAGCAGTACCCAGGTAAACTAGGATTAGCAGTACTCAGGTAAACTAGAGTCAGCGGTACTCAGGTGAACTAGGGTCAGCAGTACCCAGATAAACTAAGGTCAGCAGTACCCAGGTGAACTAGGGTCAGCAGTACCCAGGTGAACTAGGGTCAGCAGTGCCCATGTAAACTAAGGTCAGCAGTACCCAGGTAAACTTGGGTCAGCAGTACCCAGGTAAACTAGGGTCAGTAGTACCCAGGTATACTAGGATCAGCAGGACTCACCTGACGACGTAAATGTGAGACATCTGGCAGCAGCCGAGGTCGGAGAAGAAGCCCATGCTCAGGCGGCCGGCCAGGTCGACGATGGAGGAGATGGAGAGCATTGTGGGGATGGAGCCCGAGGCTATGCCCACCGTCTCGGCGTACGCCGGCAGGAAGAAGAGCGTGAAGGGCGCGCCGCACGACATGAGGAACACCGACATAGCCATGATCAGGAAGAGCGGGTCCCTGAAGAGCGAGCAGTCGCAGAGGCCGGCGAGGCACGCGAGACAGCAGTTGAGCCGCTTCACCTCGACCTCGTCGTCTGTCTTGCGCTCTTTGGCCTCGCCGGGCGCGACCCCGTTCTCCTGGGGCTTGTCCGTCTGACGAGCCGCCATTTCCTCCTTGTCGGGTACGCGGGAGTCCGCCTCCGTCTCCAGGACGGAGGTCATTATTCTGCTCTGCACGGTGCGGATGGAGACCTGTCGCATCAGCGGGGTCCTGCCGTCCGGCGCCGGCATGACGCGCGACTGCTGCGAGAGGCGGCGGGAACTGCCGCGCAGGAACCGGGCGGACGTCACCCTCCCGTCCTCGTCCGACGACAGCCGCAGGACGCTGGGGTGCTCGGCAAAGAGCCGCAGCTTGGAGAGCGACAGCTTGCTGGTGCTCCCGTGGAAGAGGGAGGACTTGCTGCCCAGCGGGAAGTTGGTGCGGACGGGCGAGCGGCTGCCGGTCGTTGGGCTCCGATCTCCCGCCACCGACCAGGAGCGGGCGTAGCGCGTCAGGTCCGGAATGCTGTTCATCATAGAGGAACTCCGGAGGAAGGACACCTGACGCTGCAGCTCTGCGTTCTCCGCCGAGGTCGTGGAGTTGAGGCGCCTGCGGAGCATCTTCTGCCAGATGGCCCTGGAGCGAGCCAGGGGCGTGTGAGGCGCGGAGCCCTGGGGATCATCGGCGGGCAGGGGCCGCAAGGAGGCGGGCGTGCCAGGCAGCAGCTTCTCCTTCATGACGGGTGCCATGTTGTCTAACGAGCTGTCCTGCTTGTATTGCTGCTGCTCCATGGCCTGCACGAGGGCGTGGTGGGAGATGGGTCGGTACAGCATGGAGAGGGCGCAGATGTGGAGCTGCATGGCCGCCAGAATCATGAAGGTGCCCCTCAGGCCGTAGGCACCCAGCAGGTAGTCCACCAGGGGTGGCAGGAAGAACCCCCCTAGGGCGTTGCCGGAGACGCACAGGGCGGAAGCGAAGGTGCGGCGCTTGTCGAAGTACAGGGACACGATGAGGACGCCCGGGGTGGTGGTCAGGCCTGCACCCAGACCTGCGGAGGATATACCAGGTTATACCAACCACACCCTCACCGGTCAGCTGCCGGCAGTGGTCAGCAGCCTTGTGTCCAACCAATCAGCAGCACCACACATGCTAGACTTTGACGGGTATTAAGGACTAGTGTGAGGGAACACATGTCGTGTGTGTTGTGTTGTGTGGCGTCAACCGGGAGGTGTTGTCGGGTGGTCCTTAACCAAACTGGTTTCTCAGAGTGTTAGGTTGGGTCAGTAGGCACCCAACCTCACGGTTTCCCCTAGAGTGGTTGGCCGGCCCAGTGTCTCGATCTGGCTGCTTCCTTCCACTAAATCCATCTTGGTTGGTGGGGCAGGCTAGCCCACCAGCGAAGGCCGGTGTGCTAGCCTGCTGGTCGGACCAACAAGGCAAGGGGGGAGGGAGGGAGGGTGGCAAGATAGTGGCTCGGACTCACCTGTGAGGAGGCCGGTGGAGAGGATGAGCTGATTCATGGTCGCCGCCTGTGACCCCAGCAGGAGACCTAGGAAGCACATCAGCCCGCCCAGGAACGACACCTTCCTCGACGTGAAGCGACGACACAAGGTCCCCGTCACGGGTGCTGTGGACAACACACGATGCCAGGTTAGTGCAGCACGACTGGTGGCTGAGGCCACACCTGCCCTGCAGCTGGTTTGGGGGGATAGGGGGTCGCGCTAGCTCCACCAGCTGCACTAAGAAACAAACTCGAACATGGCAGCCTAAAATGAGCCACCTGAATGAGTCAGGAGATGCAGTAAACACCTCCCTGCTGAACGTTAAGCCAGTGTCGTGCGTGCTGTAACGACCCACAACTTAAAGCAAGCAAGTCTGTCTCAAGAAAAAATTGGGTTACCTGATCGAAAGTCACGTACACCGGACACGTTAAAATTATTTGTCTCAACCTCCCACGACAGCACATGACCAAACTTAAGTAAGCTATTTCTGGAATATTTGTTAGTGGACAAAGCAGAGCAAGCACTCTTGTTCCAGTTGACGTGAGAGCCATAAGCAAATTTAACAGGAAGAAAACCAGTTAAGTCTCATCCAAACCTACTGCAGAGATCTAGTTAATTCTAGACTAGGCTGCTACGTCCAGTTTTGCCAGTCTGTTTCCCACTCTATCCAGTCTATTTCCAACTCTGTCCCCCGAAATGTAGGCTGAGTTAAATTCCAACCATGAACCTAGAGATAAACGAATCAGTTTCTCGAACAGATGGCGTGATGATTTGTAGTATTCACTCTTATACAACTGATACCAGAGGCAAAGCTGTGTTTCTGGGGAAGAATGACATCACCTGTTTTGTAATTGTGAGGCTGCATAACTTACAGGCAACCCCACCCACACCCAGCCAACCAGATGATATTAGACTTAAATAATTTTACCTTCTCCTGGTAAATCCTTCGATCGGATGAATATTGATCATCTTGTTTTTGATGTTGCAAATCGCCATTTAATCTCGTTTAAACTTAGCTGATATGAGTGTAAAGGATTGCTTTCTTCCCTACGTCTCAAGCCACCATCAGTCCGACAGACAGTAAAATGTTTCAAGGTCAAAATGAAATAAAAAAGGCTTGATTTTCTTAACACCCAAGGGTGGGCTGTTTTAATAACTGTTTCTTTACCTACGCCTGGAAGCTCTGGGATTCTCTACCATCTCATATCTTCACCATTAACTATGACGGCATTTTTAAGTTTTTTTTTTTTTCACCTTTAGAATTGATAAATAGTTTTGTATTTTTTTCACCTTTCATTAACTTCTTTACATTTCAGTTAAGGCCCGGCCTTGATGTGGATTTTTGTCCACCTAACTGGAACCACCAACAAAAAATAATGCCCTATTTCCGTCCATATCTGAAAATACCAAACAATGTTATATATTAATGCCGATTGTATACACAAGTTCAAAAGGTTGTAGAGAAAGACTAGGATATGGAGCACTACGGTTGTAGAATTAGGTACACACACACACACACACACACACACTATAGTGTAACGTTTTTTGTTACTGACAGAGAATCACGCTTGACACCCTAAACATGGGTTCGAATCCTTGGTGCGCGGGAGTTAACTTATACCCAGCTTAGGTGTTCATCCTTCTCTGGAAGTGGGTCGATAATTGTATACCTTATCTTCAGTTCGTGTGTGTGTTTAAACACAAGTAGGAATAAAGACATGGTGTACATGTATACACAAGAAGAGACGGAGCAACACGAGCTTTCTCCCCCTCTAAACTCAAAATAATAATCACAAAGAGCTGAACACACAAAGCAAGTCCTGATAACTAGCCATCAGTGGCTTCTTCGTGTTGCGGGTGGTTACGCTTGGGCATGGTGCATACCTTGGCTTCACAGTCATACCAGCAGCTCGGAAATATTACTCATGTGTAAGGCGATCAGTGTGGTGTGGAACTAAGCAGGAGAATGAATAGCTGAATGTGTTTATCCGCAGTTGGATACGTTTACCCCGCCAGACATAACATAGCCTTAAACATATGAGCAGACGTAACATAGCCTTTAACATATGACCAGATGTAACATTGCCTTTAACATATGACCACACGTAACATAGCCTTTAACATATGACCAGACGTAATATAGCCTTTAACATACGATAAGTCACTCAGCCGTCTTTACCTCTTTGTTTCTTATCAGTAATGCATTGATTACTTAACACGCATTTAAATAGACTATTGCTAGTAAATGCTTTAGTTGTGTTAAATGGATAACACACTCAAGCTAACGTCAACTGCGCATTAGCGAAAAAAATCGCCCTGGATCGATAAAATTAAACATTGTCTGTAATGAATTCGTTTTGATTAGCACATAAACAGAGTTAATCTATTACGTTTTCTATTTGTTAACAACCAAACAAAATAGTCCAGTGTGAAGTACGTGATGCTGACCGTGGCGGATGTGACGTTATTGGTCGATAGCTTTTTGGCCTGAACCCCCAAGCAATAGCAATAAATTGTTTTGTACGTGTTTAGAGAGCAGTGGCACTGGAAGACGAGGAAGGGGGTGAATAGGAGAGAGATAGACGTATGGCCAGACGAGACAGATGTGAGTAAGGATAAGGAAGAAGATAGAGGAAGAAAGAATGAAAGGAATGTACGAAGATAGGTGAAGTCCTGACAGTGTAGGTAGAAGAGCTAACATAAGCCGTTAATGATTAGGAGCCGCCCGATACATTTGCTCTTGCTCGAGCAGGTTTCACGGTCGCTGAGAGGGATGGGTCAGTGTGGTACGTGATACTGCTTTCAGCCTCGTCTGCCTTATACCAATTCAGCTGATAACCTTGCTGCATTATAAGGTATCAACTGTTTATATGTTATCTCAATATCTCCCATTATTCTGTTTATTATTTCGTTGCTTATCGTCAAAAAATTAAACCAAACGTAATTGTTTTTGCAAGTCTGTCTGTCGAAGGACATAGGAAACTTTGGAGTATCGAGTTTATGATCCTTTTTATTATTCATCACAAATATGTATGTATTGTTTTGAATATTTGTGGTCGATTAGAATGCAAAAGTCAAATAATAAATTACGATATAGCTTAGATACAAAAATAAAGTAATAATTTACATTATAACCTAGATACAAAAATCAAGTAGTAAATTACGATGTAACCTGGATGCAAAAATCAAGTAATAAATTACGATATAGCCTAGATACAAAAATCAAGTAATAAATTACGATATAACCTAAATGCAAAGATCATAAATTACGATATAACCTAGGTGGTTTCTAAGTACAGTATTTGCAATAGGCCGCCTTTCCTACGGGGTAGGGGATTGGCACATTTTTCTCAGAAACTAGTAATGTAAAACCCCATCGCCTCTTTTATCTGGCTTCTTTAACATTTGTTGCAGCACGCCATACGAGTGTAGGGTAAAGTGGTCTCGTTTAGAGTGTTCTGATTATGGTGCAGCCTAGTTGAAGCTGTTTTCTTGCTGGCGGTGCCCTACCGGTGGAAGCCGGAAGCAGCCAATTCTCAGTAAACATGATTATACATAGGTCATTATCACGCACGCGGAATCAGTTCGGTTGTACACTCTATTGATTATCGAAAACGCAGAGCAGTGCCTCAATCCGCTGCAACCCAGAAGATTTAGGATTCAATAACAATAAATTCTTCCACAACTGCACGAAATCTGAAGTCCCACAGTTTCTGGGTCATGACCTGTGTTGGCAGCAGGAGCACCTTTCGTGTTGAAGGGCGACATATTTATCGTAGAATTCCTTCACATTGCATGTGTCCTACTTAATATAATCGATTGAACACTGTCATAGTAATGGAAGAGCACCAAACCATTCGCATGATATTGAACTAAACGGCTCTGTCCTTGTTAATTACTCCAGAACCATTCAGTACACCACACACACGCGATAAAAGACCAGAACATAAATAACAGGAGGGAGTGTGTGGTCCGACCGCGTGTCAGTCAGAGCGACTGGCTGGCCGAAGTTTATATTGGGAGGAACCGTGCTACGGCTGCTCCCAGCCACACCTTAACTGTAGACTTACTCCATTAGTACCACACACAGTGTATCTTCCCCAACAACACTGCCACACCAAACACTGTACATCTACCCTGATAACGCTGTCACTTCACACACTTTACACCTCCCTCAGCAAAAACAATTAAGAGCACACACGCTCTTACTACATGTACGGCCCATGGTCTTCTCATGTTCCATGGTCGTATTTGTACTATGGTTGTTTGACCCTACATTTTCCTTAATCTTCAGAGCCCTTTCTACTTTTTGGTACTCACTTAAGATTGTAGGTTGTGGATGAAGGTAATAAACTTAGTGGTTGTGAAAGTTATCCTCACATCGTTTATCATTTTCATCGGAACAATCGTCTGTAAAGTTATGTTTTTAAGAAATTTTTTATTTATAAAGTGGCACTTGAAAACTGCATATTACCCAGAGGTTTACGGACTCAAGTGTTCGTCTGTGAGCTGTTGATGTGGGACGTCGTTACTAATTTCACATTCCAATAAATATAATGTAGGAAATTCGGACCTACTTTTGGGGTCATGTTCACGTATTTTGTTTGCTTCTGAATGCTTTACTATTGCACCAACGAACGAATCTATTCACGAAGAAACAGTGAGAACGTGAAACTCTAAGTTTTCAGCTGAAGGAGAAAAGGTTAGTTCGGATCACCATCCAAAGACGTAAATCCACTTTGTTTGACTGACCGTCCAAGCCTAACCGCGTTACTCTAGAGAAATCTATACTGCAGGGAAGCCACGAGTGGTGATTGGTTGCAGCTGCTCACGTGACTGTGAGTATTGGGGAACCTCTCGCGAGTTTTCAGACGGCTGGCCAGACTTGAGGTCTTTGTCCTCTGTAATAGAGAATTCTAGTACTGTCCCAATTGCGACTTGAATTTTAGATTATGTGAACGAAAACGACAGGTATTAGTTACCTTCGGATATTAAATGAGATGTTTCAGTACTACAACATCCGGCAAGATCAGAAGGCTAAGCATTTAGAACTCATGGAGTATGTTGACAAATGCATGTTTTAGATTAAACCATGATTCATGGAGATTACTCAGCGCATTACTGTCTCAGCAGGGTCTCTGAGAGACGGGGAGGGGGTGCAGGGGGTACAGCATCGTACCCGGGCCCGGAGTCCAAAAGGGGGCCCGGGAATTTCTTTGGATCTCAGGAAATGCAGAAAATCAACAGAGCGCCCCATTCCATCCCTTACTCTCTCATCTTCCATACCTTTTTCTGGGCCTTACAGCTCATGGCATAAAACCGTATTGGATAAAATCAGGATGATTAATGAAGGGAAGGGGGCCCGAAAGAAACGTTGTACCCCCTGATAAAACTCCTCTAAGGGGCCCTGGCTGTCTGTAAGGAAAAAAACAAATCTGCCCTTTGTGAAGTTTCCATTCGCGCCACCATCCAAAGTTGACCTTGGCCTTGCGCCTTTGGTCTCTGGTCAGCGCGTGACCAGAAAGCCAAGTGGAAGCTTTGATCATTGTTTGTTTCTTGATTTATTCGCTGACTCTCATAATGTTTCCTCAGGCCTTTTCTATTCTTTTTGAGAATTCAGAGAAGCCCAGAACACGAGTGTGCATTACGGAACAATAATTTGATCCTCAACATTTATCCGGGAACGCCATAAGATAAAAATGAGGCTGAGCAGAGTCTTACGAAATTTCCATCGTGCCTCCGGGTTTCAGTCCAAATCCCGGGAGCTTGGCGGAAGAGCCAGTCAGCAGTACTGGCGGGCGGGGACTGACCTAGCCAAAGTCTAGACTAGACTCTGTTGATGCAGGGTAATAATGTCTGGACGGCTGAGCCTGGTGGTGGTGCGTGGCTCTGTTCCCTCAGAAGAATTTACTAGATTCGTGAGCAAGGGGAGTGACCGCGTTATTACAACAGATTCTTGGTTGTTGTTAGAACAACGAGCTGTAATAGGGTAGGGTGTTGGAAGATGAACAGGCAGCAAAAGACGATACTAGACTTCAGGTAAAACAACTGGCCATAAGAGGATAGGGTAAGTTTAGGACAATAAGGTACACAAAAGTTGGACAATAGGTTTTATATATAAGGTTAGGCTTCAGATACGGCAATAAGTGGTTGGGTATAGGTAAGACACAAGTCTAAATCGTAAAGGCTAACAATAGATATAAAAGGAAAGGTGTAAGGAAATACCAGAGACAAAATTGTTAGTATAATGGGAGCTATATATATGACTTTGCGGAGATTTACAATATACAAGCAGAATACATAATGCAGTTACGAGGGGAGGGCCAGGCTATACGAGGAATCTGGGCTGGGTGCGGAAATACCAGCATGAGGCAGGATGCAAACACCCACAAACCATATATAAGTTTATAGATATGATAGGACCATATGCACAGAGAAACGGGAGCTTTTGGACATGGTGTTGGCTAAAACAGAAACTTCAAAATTTTACAGTGAGTCCTAGTCTAAAATGAACCCACAGGCGTGTTTATATTTTTTAGCCATCAAAATTCTAAACCATCGGGATTTTCAGAGAAGTCTCGAGAGAATAATGAAGTTACGTGATGGTTGTACAGTGTTAGTGGCAATGGCGTGACTGGTGTGATGACCCTGTGCGAGAAAATGCCGGGCAACTGTTTTATCGTCATTAACCTAGACCCATTAACTTTTTCAGGCTAGTCGTACATCAAACATTTATTAATTTTCCGTTGGTTCGGGACTGACACCTCTACCACCATAAATGAACGTTACAATCCTCACTGTGATTAATCGTGTTTGCCGTGTGGCGCGGTGTCTAGCGCTATAAATGGCCGTTTGGGGCGGTGTCTGGCGTGATGTCTGGCCGTGTAGAGACGTGACTGGCTTGATGTCTGGCCGAGTAGAGCAGTGTCTGGCTTGCTGTATGACCGTGTGGCGCAGTGTCTGGCTTGAGGAATGCCCATGTGGCGTGGTTTTTGGCCCGATGTATGGACGTATGGAGCTGTGCCCGGCTCGATTTATGGTCATGTGGCGTGGTGTATGGCCATTTGGCGCTGAGTCTGGCTTGATGAATGGCTCTGCGGCGCGGGGTTTGGCTTGATGTATATCCGTGTGGCGCGGTGTCTGGCTTGATGAGCGAGCTTGTGGCGCAGTGCATGGCTTGATGTGCAGCTGTGTGGCGCGGAATCTGGATTGATGAGCGATCGTGTGGCGCGATGAATAACTATGAGGCGCAGGGTCTTGCTTGATGAATGGCTGTGTGGCGCAGGCTCTGGTTTGATATATGGCCGGGTGGCTGCGGGGCTGGCTTGAGGAATGTCCACACAATACGGCAACAACAGCAACACCATACATACATGACCTTCACCAGATTGTCTCGTAACTTGGCCAAGGTCCACCCTCCCAACTTGCCTCAGGTCGTCTCTTAGCTTTGCCCCTTAGTCGTTCCTCGCCGTGTCTCCGATCGATTACGTGTTTTGGCAAAGGTTGGTTCTCAGGAGAGGTAAGGCGTGCCAGATCATGACATTTTAGACTTTTAAACCCACTTTAATGACGTCAACGGTGAGCAGTTCTTCGAGAGATGCAAATATAGAACTGCCAGAGGGCGTAACAAAATTAAGCAAGAAATTTTGGTAGGCAAGATGGAAAGACGTACTTTTATGAAGTAACAGAAAAAATGGAGATAGGATAGTAAAGTACATGAAGTGGAGCCCCACGAGTGGGGAACTCCCTCCCAGTACAGTGCAAATAGGTAGCCAAAGGACATCAAGAGACAGACCTGTCCATACCTCCATCACATCGACTACCGTTTGGGCGGCGCCCTATGACTCACTGTAGCCTAATTACTAAATCATACTCGCTATACTCATTCCCCACGGCAAACGTGTCTCACACTCGATATAATTTTGCCCCACAGCTGACATGAGTCATTGCCGCTACAAATCTGACACCGACTGGCAGAAAAAAAAAACACGCAAGTATGCTGTGTGTTGTGTTGAGTCAGCCTTTGGCACCTTGCAGATCCGACAGATATGAGATTTCAGCTTTGAAGTTTTATTCTCAAGAGGAAATGGACCCCTTCCACAATACTGTGAGGTGCATTTCATTATTGCAATACCAGTTGCAACCGGCTGTGCTAGGACATTTATCTTCACGAATTATAGATACAATCGATTATCTATACAGAAAACACATTGCGTAATGAAGGGAACCAGTTGACATATCCATGATTATAGCTTCGCCATAAGAGATGGCAACAGATCTAGAACCAAGTGAGAATGCGAAAGGAAATAAATGGAATGTATTCTTTCAACTACCTTAATGATGAGAATAAACTTGTTTGGCAGTAGTCCAAAAGGTGAAACCTGAGCTAACTTCAACATACAGATGCATGGATTAAAGAAAAATAATGTAACTTATCTCAAGTAAGGAGGATCCCTACCCAGAGCATTTCAGATTTTGTTAGCCAGGGTTGTGTTGTGTTGTACTGGTTGGTCTTTAGCCTAGCTTGCTTCCCTCTACCCTGTGTTGCACTGGCTTGTCTGTAGCATAGCATACCTCCCTTCACCAGGCCAGGGCTGTGTTGTGCCGACTGGAATGTAGCCTAGCTTGTTTCCTTCCACCAGGCCGGGGTTGAGTTGTGCCGGCTAGTCTGTAGCCTAGCTTGCCCTCCTCTGGCTGTGTTGTGCTGGCTGGGTAAGGTTTTTTTTTTTGTGTGTGTGCCTACTGGTCTGTAGCATAGCATGCCTCCCTTTACCAAGCCAATGCTATGTTGTGCCTCCTAGACTATAGCCTAGCTTGCCTACTTTCATCAGGTAAGGGCTGTGTTGTGCCGGCAGGTCAGTAGCCTGGCATGCCTCCCTTCACCAGGCCAAGGCTGTGTTGTTCCGGCTGGTCTGTAGTCTAGCTTGCTACCTTCCATCGGGCCATGGCTGTGTTGTGTCGGCTGGTCTGTAGCCTAGCCTGCCTCCCTTCATCAAGCCAGGGCTGTGTTGTCCCGGCTGGTCTGTAGTCTAGTCTGTCTCCCTGCCTCAGGCCAGGGGTGTGTTGTTGGCAAACTACCACTTTTTGGTCTCTTGAAAGACAGCCATACGTAACGATTTATATACACGCGCCTTTGGTACATAATTAATGTACTTCGCTTAAATACACAGCACCGATGAATGTTGTGGGTCCTGGCGTATCATGAGTTGTTTTCTTCCTCTAACCGAGCCACACACTTATAAAGTAATGGTGTCATGTTAAAAACTAGAGGCATTGCACTTGTTTCTTCCGAGTCATAGCTATCGTCAGCAAATGTCAGCTTTGTATCCTGTTCTTAAGCCAATGCGTCCAGGGTGTTTCTCTACAACACTGCCATCTGTTAACCCCTTAGCAAAATGCTGTGAAAGGAAGAAAAAAAAAAGCGGGTATTTTTTTATGTTTAAATATGGGTCCCATTTATATTATACGGCTGGTGTTCAGGATGTATTATTCAAGATGACGTCACCAGCTGGACTGTAATGTATCCTGATGGGAGGAAGGAGTGGGGGGGAGAGGCCCTTTGAGGCAGTGACGTCACTCCTCCGGTCTCTGAATTACGCTGGAGAAACCGGAGCTGCTCCGGCGCTAACCGGCTTCTAGTGCACGCTGAAACTGGACGGGGGGTGTACGAGGGCAGTTGCCTGCACGAACCGGTTTTCAGAGTACCTGGGAGGACGGCCCCAGGGCCTGTGCCGGCATTAACCGGTTTATAGGGCTACCCGAAGGAGGAGGAGGAAGAGGAATGGCTCCTGGAACTGTGACGTCACACCGAGGTGTCTCCCGTACGATACTTCCGACTGAGACCATAACTTGATACATCGTACGTCACCACCAGCAACCGTAATTCTGTAAATACAATAAGATAGTTCTCCTGTCCAATTGATTCGTCCGGGAGATCCATCATCAGGCACAAGTGTTCCGTGATGTTCAAAATCGTTTCGGGATGTGTGGGAGGAGGTAAGCGAGAGAGAGAGAGGAAAGCCACCAGCGGGCGGGAAACGTTCGGCCACCGCCGGCAGCCGGCGGCTTCACCTTGTATCCTAGCAACGGTGTGGTCAACAAAAGACTCTTTCTCCGAAATATCAGGCGCTTCTGAAAAGATCGTGAACATTCTTGATGATGACGAAGTGTCAAGTGAGAAGCGAGAGTCGAGAGAAACTATTTAGACGTGATATGTTGATAAAAGACTCGATATTCAAGGCAAGGAGACATATAAAGGCGATTGTCATGAGTGAGGGACGTATTTAAGGATATCCGAAGGAAATAAGACACTCAGGGATACTCATGAAGGAGGCGCAGACGGTGGTACCGGCGGAGACAGAGAAACAAACGCACAGACTCCCAATGGAAAGTTCCGCCGTCAGTATGTGCGCCACTACCCTCGGGGCCCGGGCGGCCTGGTCTGCCTTGCCTTTCACCCTCCTTCAGTAGCTGTTGCTTTCCACGCCATCACAGTCGTGTGGTATTTGATCACATCAATGGGAAAGTAGACCATACATACGTTCCTCATAAGGATCATAATATGGCCAAGAAACTAGACGAAAAATACTGCTGACCAGATTTGTATTGCTCAGGATAGACGTTGTTGCTCCTGTGGGAGGGGCAACACCTGCGCTGGATTGACATAATATTGGTTGCAACACCAGAATTAAGGTTCGTTTGCTCCTGATTAGCTGGCTGATTAATTTCATGGGATTACTATTGCTGGATATAGGAAATCCGGGATATAACAAATATACATTGTGTATATATATATATATATATATATATACACGTGTGTGTGTCTGTTTGTCTGTGCATTGAGGAGTGTGTGGCAAGAGAGATCGTTATCTGGGAGGGCGAAATGGATGTGTTTGAAGGTTTGAAGGTATTGTAGTAGTCCGAACAATGTTGTATAGATACGAGGCATAAGCAAAGGAGGGTGGATGTGTTGGAGATGAAATGTTTGAGGACAATATGTGGTGTGAAATGGTTTGATCGAGTGAGTAATGAAAAGGGTAAAAGAGAGATGTGTGGTAATAAGAAGAGTGTGGTTGAGAGAGCTGCTTAAGAGGGTGTGCTTGAATGTTTTGGACATTTGGAGAGAATGAGGGAAGAGAGATTGACAGAGTGGATATATGTGTCAGAAGTGGAGGGGGTAAAAGATGGGTGAGACCAAATTGAGACAGAAGGATGGAGTAAAAAATATTTTGAGTGGTCGAGGCCCGAACATGCAGGAGGGTGAAAGGTTTGCACGGGATCGAGTGAATTGGAATGATGTGGTATGCATGGGGTCGACGTGCTATCAGTGGGCTGAACCAGGGCATGTAGGTAAACCGGGGTAAAACATGGAAAGGTCTGTGGGGCCTGGTTGTGGATAGGGGAGCTGTGGTTTCGGTGCATTGCGAATTCGGTCTGTCTTCCTCTATTCCTGGCGCAGTTTGGCTAGCGCGAGAAACGGCGATCAAGTATGAAAGTTATATTGGGTGTTGCTGGGTTACGCCTACCTCCCTCGAGTGGTTACACCTCGCTTGCATTGTTGCCTTTGACGAGGCTGTACCATTGGGAGGAGGGTCTCTAAGAAGTCACTGCAAAGGAGTATACATACATTCCCCTACCACTGGACGTAGCGCAGCCTTGGGGTGGGGGATTCAGGGGTTGTATATATAGATATAAAAATCTATAGACCATTTTTTTTTAAGTCACGTTAAATTAATAGGTAAAGGAGTAAGTATAAATTATTCATAGTTTAGGGTAATGTTGAACGACAGTAGCTTTCCTTCCTTGATGTTTGTCCGCGCGCTGGTCCTAGGCTTCCCCTTCTCTAAGTGTGACACTCCTATAACAACAACCAACAATTGCCGACCGTATGGACAGCAGTCTCACGTTTCCCGTTACTATGTGCGACAGTCTTCAGCAACAGTGGGTAATTAACGACCGTATGAACTGCAGTCTTAGAAAAAGGAAGGAACATTGTATGGCGGCATTCGCCGTGGCAGCGCCCTGCGGCAGCCCCAAACCCATGCTGTCGCCTCTGATCCCACAAGATGACACTCCCGAGTGATCCTTCAAGCTGACTTCAAGTGATTCTTTAAGCTTACAACTTCAAGCTGACACCCCAAATGATTCTTTAAGCTGACACATCCGACTGATCCTTCAAGTTGATACCTATTGATGATCCTTCAAGCTGACGTGTTTAAGTGATCCTTAAAGTAATCCTTTCAAGCTGATATCCTCAAGTGATCCTTTAAGTTGACATCTTGAAGTGATCCCTCAAGCTGACATCTTCAAGTGATCCTTCAAGCTGACATATTCAGTGGATCCTTTGATCCATTCAACCTGACATCTTCAAGTTAACCTTCAAGCTGACATCTCTAAGTGATCCTTCAAGCTGACATCTTAAGGTGATCCTTCAAGCTGACATCTTAAGGTGATCCTTCAAGCTGACATCTTCAAATGATCCCTCAAGCTGGCATCATCCAACTGATCCTTCAAGTTCACCCTTCTGATCCCTCAAGCTGACAGCTCTAAGCAATCCTTCAAGCTGACAGCTCTGAGCGATCCTTCAAGCTGACAGCTCTAAGCGATCCTTCAAGCTGACAGCTTTAAGGGATCCCTTAAGCTGGCACATGAGTGATCCTCTACGCTGACACGTAAATAATCCTGCAACAGGTACAACGGTGATCGTGCAAAATACAACAGTGAGTCTGGAATAAACGTAATATTGATCGTGCAACACGTCTGAGAAGTGACCACAATTCCCAGAGGGATCCTGTGTAGTGTGAGGGAGAGGATGGTGGTAGCTGTGTAACGTGAGGAAGAGAGGATGGTGGTAGCTGTGTAGTGTGAGGGAAAGAGAATGGTGGTAGCTGCGTAGTGTGAGGGAGAAGATGGTGGTAACTGTGTAGTGTGAGGGAGAGGATGGTGGCAGCTGTGTCATGTGAGGGAGAGAGGATGGTGGTAGCTGTGTAGTGTGAGGGAAAGGCTGGTGGTAGTACAGAAGTATAATGGAGAGGTGTGGTGGCAGTAGTGTGGTGTGAGGAAGGGGATGATGGCAGCTGTGTAATGTGAGGAAGGGGATGATGGCAGCTGTGTAATGTGAGGGATAGGGTGGTAATAGCTGTATAGTGTTAGGGAGAGGATGGTGGCAACAGTGTAGTGTGAGGGAGAGGATGATGGCGGCAATGTAGTGTGAGGGAGAGGGTGGTGGCAGCTGTGTAGTATGAGGGAGGAGGGAGGGGATGGTGGTAGCTGTGTAGTGTGAGGGAGAGGATGGTAGTAGCTGTATAGTGTGAGGGGGAGGATGGTGGCAGCAGTGTAGTGTGAGGAAGAGGATGGTGGTACCTGTGTAGTGTGAGGGAGAGGATGGTGGCAGCTGTTTAGTGAGAGGGAGAGGGTGATGGTAGTAGTGTAGTGTGAGGGAGAGGATGGTGGGAACTGTTTAGTGTGAGGGAGAGGATGATGACAGCAGTGTTGTGTGAGGGAGAGGATGATGGTAGATGTGTAATGTGAGGGAGAGGATGGTGGTAACTGTGTAGTGTAAGGGAGAGGATGGTGGCAGCTGTTTAGTGTGAGGGAGAGGATGTGGCAGCAGAGCAATGTAAGGGAGAGGGTGGTTGCAGCAATGTAGTGTGAGGGAGAGGGTGGTGGCTGCTGTGTCATGTGAGGGAGAGGATGGTGGCACCTCTGTAATGTGAGTTAGGGGATGATGGTAACTGTGAAGTTTAAGGGAGAGGGTGATTTTAGCAGTGTAGTGTGAGGGAGAGGATGGTGGTAGCTGTTTAGTGTGAAGGAGAGGATAGTGGAAGCTTTGTAGTGTGAGGGAGAGGGTGATGGCAGTAGTGTAGTGTGAGGGAGAGGGTGGTGGCAGTAGTGTAGTGTGAGGGAGAGGGTGGTGGCTGCAGTGTAATGTGAGGTTGAGGGTGGTGACAGCAGTGTAGTCTGAGGGAGGGGTGGTGGCAGCAGTTTATTGTGAGGGAGAGGGTGGTGGCAGCTGTGTCATGTGAGGGAGAGGATGGTGGTAGCTGTGTAGTGTGAGGGAGAGGATGGTGGCAGCAGTGTAGTGTGAAAGAGAGGGTGGTGGTGGCAGTGTAGTGTGAATGAGAGGGTGGTGGCAGTAGTGCAGTGTGAGGGAGAGTGTAGTGACAGCAGTGTAGTGTGAGGGAGAGGGTGGTGGCAGCTGTGTCATGTGAGGGAGAGGATGGTGGCAGCTATTTAGTGTGAGGGAGAGGATGATGGCAGCTATGTAGTGTGAGGGGGAGGGTGGTGGCAGCAGTGCAGTGTGAGGGAGAGGGTGCTGGCAGCTGTGTGATATGAGGGAGAGGATGGTGGCAGCTGTGTAGTGTGAGGGAAAGGATGGTGATAGTTGTGTCGTGTGAGGGAGAGGATGGTGGCAGCTGTGTAGTGTGAGGGAGAGGGTGGTGGCAGCTGTGCAGTGTGAGGGAGAGGGTGGTGGCAGCTGTGATGAGGGAAAAATGGTGGCAGCTATGTAGTGTGAGGAAGAGGATGGTGGGAGTTGTGTCGTGTGAGGGAGAGGATGGTGGCTGCTGTGTGAGGGAGAGGGTGGTGTCAGCAGTATAGTGTGAGGGAGAGGGTGGTGGCAGCAGTGTAGTTTGAGGGAGAGGATGGTGGCAACTGTGAAGTTTGAGGGAGAGGGTGATTTTAGCAGTGTGGTGTGAGGGAGAGGATGGTGGTAGCTGTTTAGTATGAGGGAGAGGATAGTGGCAGCTTTGTAGTGTGGGGGAGAGGGTGATGGTAGTAGTGTTGTGTGAGGGAGAGGTTGGTGTCAGCTGTTTCGTGTGAGGGAGAGGCGAGGGGCTGTAGTGTAGTGTAAGGGAGAGGGTGATGGAAGCAGTGTAGTGTGAGAGAGAGGGTGGTGGCAGCAGTGCAGTGTGAGGGAGAGGGTGGTTGCATCATAGTGTGAGGGAGAGAGTGGTTGCATCATAGTGTGAGGGAGAGGGTGATTGCATCATAGTGTGAGGGAGAGGGTGGTTGCATCATAGTGTGAGGGAGAGGGTGGTTGCATCATAGTGTAAGGGAGAGGGTGGTTGCCTCATAGTGTGAGGGAGAGGGTGGTTGCATCATAGTGTGAGGGAGAGGGTGGTTGCATCATAGTGTAAGGGAGAGGGTGGTTGCCTCATAGTGTGAGGGAGAGGGTGGTTGCATCATAGTGTGAGGGAGAGGGTGGTTGCATCATAGTGTAAGGGAGAGGGT
>JAYMFT010369655.1:0-10000 GCA_038088735.1 Panulirus argus
ATATATATCCAGCTGACGGCATCAAATGAAGGAAAATAGGATGAAAAGAAATCAAAACGTAGCAATACGAAAATAATTTTGTACAATGAATCACTACAAATGGCCGCAGCCTCTGCCTCCCTACTCTAAACACAGACCAGACATATTTCATCCGAAAATTGTTATAAGGACAATTGCCTCGTTACGAAGCAATGATTCATCCCTACATAGATACATGGGCCATGATTTTGATGTAAAGCCCGGTCTAATTGCGCCATTATCTGATCTGCTTCCCATAGATTGTGCCATCACCTGAGCTGCGTCTACAAATTGTCCCACCACCTGATCTGCGTCCACAGATGTTACGGAATATGTGACGGACGGGGATAACCATCTCTTTACTCACCGCCCAGACATTTCCATCCTATGGAAAGATTAACCTGTGGGAGAAGCTGAAGGCGACGGCATTAATGCGTTTTTTGACTACACGACAGATAACTCGCCTCTCGGCTTTATGACTGACGTTATTTCTGCTTCCCTCGTTGTAGAAAACGTAGAGACAGCAATCCACAGTTATCTCTTTGCCTTTTGACGGTCGGCCTGGAAATGTTGAAGGACTTATGTGTGGCCGGCTGGCTATACATGGTCTACTGTCATCCCTGGGTCAGCCATCACCCTCAAGTACAGATTAGAAAGAGGTTTTTGACACACACACACACACACACACACACACAGAGCTGATTGACAATTTTCAGTCGTAAAAGCAACTAGACGACTGTGACAGTGGTCTCCTCCTCCTCCTGGTCGAAAAGCGTAGAGCACAGGTCGATAGTATGCGGCTGTGTAGCGAGGATGGTGGACACTGTTGCCAGCAGACAGCATGTATGTATTCACGAAGGCCAACATACGATTGGCCACCCGTAAGCCAATGAAAACCGTTTCTGGTTATCGTAGACGATTACTCTGTCAAGGAGAATGCTACTGTAGTGCAAGGATTCATAACCTGTAGTCCGCAGGATAATAATAGATAGATAAATGAATAAATAAACAGATAGATTTGACCATCACCACTATCTCTAACGCTCTGGGTATATCATTTGTCTCTTTGACTGATTCTGGACTCGATGTGATCTCGGACATATGCTGAGGGTGGTCTGAAAACACAGTGGATGTCTCAGTGGTCCACTTACTTAAAAAAAAAAAAAAGTTTGGAACCCTTGCTCTACTAGTGTGAGGTCTAATTATGCATTAGAGTTTTCTGATTCCTTCTGAGTGATTGATTATTATGTGTCCCGTCCATTACCCTGTACTTGGCCCTATTTGGTAATTCATCCCCACACAAGATACCACCTGTTGATCTTCTCTTTGATCTTCCTGATGTGCGAGAGAGTTCAACTTCTCGTCTCTCCAGTCAAACCCCGCCGCATCCTCTACTCGCCATTCCTTCATATATAAACATTGTACAACATACACTATACACACTATATACATCACACATGTTGGCTTCCTTTTGGGGTAAGCATCTAGCGCGCCAGCTCCTGAAGGCGGAGCTGACATTTGATTATAGGAATGTGTTTACTATACGCAGGCTCCTCCTGCAGGTTTGGTGTCAGTCAGTAAGAATTACATCTAACAAGTTTTCTTTAGCCTCCAGTTGCTGAAAATTATTTGGCCTTTCTCTCTGGGTTATGTTTACGTTACAGTGAATGAATAGTGAAGTGAGTTGAGACTGTGTGTGTGTGTGTGTGTGTGTGCAAAAGTGAAAAGGAAATAAAAGTAAAGGAACGTCGTTTCTCTGTGCGTCTGTGTGTAAATCCGGATTACCCTGTCTCAGAATTCCTGAGCGATCCACCCCGCCCTTGCCCTCCTCCCACCGTCCGGGTGTACTCTCACGCACTTCCCAGGTGGCTGCACCGGGCCCTCGCACACACACACACACACTGAAATTCTAGAACCAAAAATTTCCCTCCGGTTGGTTATTTACTTTGGCCTAGTTCCTGTACGCAATGCGAGGGGAACCTTTCCCTAAGTCTATGTGTCAACAAGTCGACTGGAGACCACCAGAATGAGGACTCGTGTTTTACCCAAAGTCTTATTACCAGTCTGGTTCCACGTAGACTATGATAAAAGACCTGGTTAAAAGATTATTAACTCCTCTTGATATCCGGAAATGGATGGCCGCTGTCTCTCACTTTGATCAGTTTATGAAATGCTAAAATGCTTTTTCAACGAGAACAAACGTATTTAGTTAAATATGATTACGTACGCTTCTCTGTGTTTTTGTACAGAGTACTGGAAACGAGGAAGAAAACATCGTTACGTGTTTACATTTTGTTTGCAAATGGAGTTAGCTTTTTGTGAGAGCTGGGGGTGGGGGAGGTATGGTCAGGTGAGGTGGTGTTGGTCAGGCCTTGGTCGTGAGAGGGTCAGGTGAATGGGATGCTGGACAGGTCCGGGTTAGGAGAGCCTCAGGTTACGTGACTATGATTCGGGTTAGGTCAGACAAGGTGGTTGCTGATTAGGGATAGGCCAAGGGACATGGCGTCCACGAAGGCATTTTTGAGGGAGGTTTTAGTGATAAAAGCTTTGCAAGGGAAGGAAGGAACTTCCTCATCTACCACACACACGTGTCTCTCTCTCTGCTGGCTATTACACCCTCCATACCAGGTAGCAGCTGGCCAACACCCTCCACGCCCCTCTATAACAGCCCTATCTCCCCATCCAGGATCCTATTTCCAGTTTTGGAACCACCCCTGGAAAAGTGTATCGCCCTCACTAAACTCGTTATCAACACTTGAGGACAATATATTTCTACCCTTTTTTTTAAGTCTTGAGTTTTGCCACCTCCCTGCCTGCCTGTCGGTTTGACAGAAAGTAAGTGAATCCTCTTACAAAGAATTTAGGTCTTTATTAAGTTCAACTCCATTCATCATCTACCTAATTCTCACTCGTAGCTGTTCTCCCCAACGAACGGTATTAGGCTTTAATGCCTCCCATTCCATCCCCGTATCACCAGTGCCCCACCAGCACCACATAACTTGCCATCACGTCTCCCACACCTTCCTAATACCCTTTTATAAACCAGCCTTATGTGTGTATATATATATATATATATATATATATATATATATATATATATATATATATATTCATTAGAACACCATCCACTTATTTATTTTGATACAATTTATCATTCAGATTCCATTAGTGAATCCGTCGTAACTCACAGACATTTATGGAGACGTATGGAATAGCATTGAATGATGAATATTCTTCTGTATTATCTAGGGGACTAACATGATCTCTCGGTGACGTGATGCAGAAAATCGTAACTCAATGAACAGTTGCTGAAGGCATGGTAAATGAAGACCCCGAGCTGCATCAGGCGCTGTGACAGACCAGGACATGGTGAAGATGGCAGTCCCTCAAAGCCAGTGTGTATATACCTCAGGCAAGGTATTGAGAGACATACACGGTCTCTTCTTTACTAGCAGTCCTCTGCTGGTGTGCTCTCAGTGTCTATTCAGCTCACCAAGTCGTGAAAGAAAAGTTATTGTTCATATGTCGGTCGCCACCTTCCAACACCAACAATCCTGACCGGATATGCTTCACATTCCCTCAGGAGGTCTCCGTGGGCTCTGGTTCCCTCTATATACCAGTAGGGGAGGCTTCAGTTATTCCTCTACTGACTCTTCTACGGTCCGAACCGCCACCTTTCGTTCACCACCAAACGAGTAATACTGATTGAGTTGATGATACGTCCCAAGGGCGTCTAACACCTTAGCATATACCGGTTTCTTCAGAGGAGATTCCCCGTCAGTAATACACCGTACCCGTCCCTCCCTTCTGACTATATTGACACATTTACGGTCCAGCTCTTGCAAGGTGACCCCACCCTTCCGTTCAGCGCCTTAACTGACAGTACTGTGTTGATATGTCCCAAGGGCGTCTTACACCGAACCATATACCGGTTTCTTCAGAGGAGATTCCACGTCAGTAATACACCGTACCCGTCCCTCCCGACAAGTGATCATACGAGCAACAATTGTATTCCCCAGAACCAATTAACAGTAATTGAAAGTTTGGACAATCAGACGGGTATTGCCCTTAACAAATTATCTGCAGTCCAGCGGAACAATTGCCCGGACAAATGGTTGATGGGGCCCAGAGATGGTCCGTGACTTTGCAAGCAGGCGAGACGGCAGGCAAGCAGGCCAGTGTTCCCGGGATCTGGCCAGCTCACTGACGGGCCAGATGAGTCATGGGTCGCCAGGAATTGGCCTTTCCAACGACTAGCCACCCCGTGAGCGGGCCAGCCGGGTAACACGATCCGGTCTCTTCATTCAGACTGACAGCCTCCCTGGCTAGCCATTGCTGCAAGCCATCAGACCAGGTCCCCAGGGAGACCCACTGCAGGTCACTCGCTTCAGTGACAACCAAGCTCAGACCCGTTCTGCCTTCATTTCACTTTATGTAAGCCCTTTTTTTTTTGCAACGCAAAATACGTCTCTCACACTGTATCTGAATTTGTAAGTGGTTGATGAACAAGTTTCGTTCATTTGTCAAAACAAGGAGCCATTATCTTCCACAGCCGTGGCTGTGTGTGTGCAGCAGCAAGTGCTTAACATTGCATCCTGTTCAGTTGACCAATGTTTCCTTTAGGAGCGCGAGGCCACTCTGTAGCAAAAGACCCACTCCAGTTTATAACAGACTCAACCTTACCTAATCCATCTGCTACTGTGTCTTGAATACGCTGTGAGAAGACTGTGTAGATACCCATGTGTAAATCATGGATAGGTAATTGGTTTCACACGACTGTAAAACTCCTTCCCCGTCCATACGAGTGTAAAACTCCCTCCCAATTGTACGGGGAGGAAGTTTTACACTCATGTGTATTCAATTACCCATTGTACATACCTAATTGTGCTGTACGGTGAGGGAGTGGGAGCCCCGTTTCTTGAACTTGGACCCTATCTCTTGATGTGTGTGTGTGTGTGTGTGTGTGTGTGTGTGTGTGTGTGTGACTTAGAACAGTGAAAATCGTTTGCACGTTACGTTGAAGACACGAAGGAAGGGAAATCTCTCCACATGTCCCTCCTTTCTTAAAGATTTCCAGTTATGTCAGGGCTGGAAGCCGAGAGCAGTGATTTACCCCTCGACCCAGATGGTTGCTCGTGCCTCCGATTGACCCACAAGGGACGAGAGAGGGGTCACCCAGCGCGCTCCCAGGAGGCTGCTGGACGACGCAGGCCATCGTTCACAATGGATGAAACCTCGTTTCCAATATATGGCGTGACATCTCTGAGGGCGGGCTGGAACGAGCTCTTTTACAGCCCCGGGGAGTTGGAGGGTACGCGTGTGAGTCCTCACCTCCCAAGATATCCTTAAAAATCCCATTAAGCACGGCATTAACGACCCTTGGATACGAGGGCGTGAATTCTGACTAGGTCCGAGACCGTCCTGTCATACCCAAATGGTTATGCTGTTGCGCTGTCCGGCAGAACCTCCTTCCCTCTCACTTGTTCCTCCTGCTGTAGGACAAGACCCGGCAAACAGAGGGACGTCAGCGAGCAGCGTCGCCCCGCCACTTGGAAACGAATGTTACCCGCCCCAGCGCGCACACACACCCAGGCGTGCTGGTACTGAAAACCTGATTCGTTCTGGGATAAAACACACAGACACAAGAACGTCGCTCAGGGGACCGATAGAGTGAGTAGTGTTTCAAAATAATGGTGCCTTGTGTGGCATAGAGAAACGTGCCACCTGTTGGGCGAAGGAGGCTGGATCGTGGGGGAGTAGCTACGTTCTCTTTTTTCATGTGAATCATGTCAAGAGGACGATAATGGTTTCGTGTTCCTTAAGACTTTTTTACGTGCAGCCCTCCTGCTTACAGACTCCCGTTAACGGGACCGTAAGACGTCATATAGCGAATTCCGTATGCACAACTACCAGTGTTTGGGTATTTATGGTAATATATACTTTACTATGCGTATAGTACTTTTAAAATGTCGAACCCACATCATTCGTAACTAAAGGTATATGGTCGTAATATCCCACCATTCCTGTAGTTATTGATGAATGAAGTGCTTTGATGGAAGCCAATTGAATCATAAACAGCCATAGTTTTCAATATGATACTGCAGGAGACTTTAGGTCTATAGATCCCATGGACTTCTGGCATTCACCCGATGATTCAGAGAGATTCCTCTCCTTTGAGAATTTCTTGAAGATTATTCTCTTTCTGTTAAGAAGAAGAAAAAAAAAACGCTGCAGAACTCGACTAGCCTCAGGAAATATCCCGATTTCTCCGCTCGGTATTTCAACAGAGGAGACGCAGTGAGAGAGCACCCCTTACCAAAAAGAACAATATTATCATACAACTCTTGGGCTGAGTTTGGAATGAAAGACAGATATGTTTTAAGTTATCGTAGACGGTACAGACGACAGTGCCCTAATCAAGGCCACGTCATGAACGCTACATATATATAATTATATGTACCTTGTCTGAAACCTGGTGTTAAGGATATAGACCGACCCCAAGGGGAGGATGAACAGCTGGGTGAACCGCTGGCCAACCGCCGGCGCCCAGGATTCGAACCTATGTGGTCCTGTACTCAGGAGGGCCCGCGCAAGCGTCGTGATAGATGACTTTATTTCATTGACTGTTTCTGCAGTACGAGAGAGGAAATCGCTCCCTCCTGTTACGCGGTCCACCCCTGCTGACGCGGCAATATATCCCGTCCGGGCTGCGTGACACACTTGTGGCGGATACTTAGAAATCCATCTTTAGACCTGCCACACTTATCATACTTTATCAAAGTGTTCTCGCGCCAGGAACGTCAAGGCGTACAGCAAAACCAGAACGCTCTAAGTGGGAATTTAACTTGGAGACGAACCCAGATTCAATCCTTAATTAATGAAGTTGGTTATGTATAATAAACTTTCCACCTATAAAAAAAAAAACTTGAATTTGTATCCAAGTTCCATCCTCAGGTGCATATCACGCGTATACATGGTCCTCCCTAAACAGACTTAGCTATGTATCCAGGTTTCACCTGAAACAAAGTTATGTATGTATCCAGGGTCCACCCCTCTACAGAGGTCACAGACAGGTCGTATATAGAGGTCAGGGATGGGCCGTATTTAGAGGTCAGGGATGGGCCGTATTTAGAGGTCAGGGATGGGCCGTATTTAGAGGTCAAATACGATCTTTAGTACATCTAAGTTAGGGCTTCCACTCTGTTCCCCATTCTCGAACCCTACCACTTCCCATTCCCCATCCCCACCCCATTCCCCATCACCACAATCACCCCATACCCCATCACCTTCCCTATAAAAAAGAAAAAAAAATATCTCCCTTTCTGTCTGACTCCGGCGTGCGATATTTTTACCCCAGGACCAACAGGAACATGGGACCCACCTCCCCTCTCTATACGAATAAAGAATTAAATAAAATCCCTCACCCTGCTTCTCACATTCCGGTCGGTCTGCAGTATTTTTCTGTCAGATTTCCACCTGTGTTTTGTATAAGTCAGGTGAGGCAATATATTGTATTCATTTTGAGTTAGATTTCCTTACGTAACACCAGCAATCTTCAGGAAACACTTCTCGAGTCATGTCAGGGGTTTTCATGGCTTTGTATCTCACACAGGAGGTGTCACACACTGTCTCAGACAGCCTCGAGAGGACCCAATAGTTTGTTGCTGGTTCATTTCCTTTATATATATATATATATATATATATATATATATATATATATATATATATATATATATATATACACTAAATCACCTAAGCAAAATACATTAAACATGTGTATACACTCATAAGTGAACATGTCCTGACCCCACGTCTCGACATTATTGGCTACTGGGTTGCAATAGGAGGCTCCCCTGACCCATGTCTCGATTTTATTGGTCGCTGGACTACGAGAGGAGGTCTCCCCGACCCATGTCTCGACTTTAATGGTTTTCCCTTTCGTTTTCTGGCATACGCTGCCTGGAAGTCGCTCCTTTCTTACTTCCAGTCCCATTTTCGGGTGCACGCAGACTGTTAAGTACGAGGTCATGCATGGCATTATATCGTACTAATGACAGATTCATTTGCATAAGTGTCGGCTCCGTTGTTTTCTCTGCTGCGTTTAAAGCTGTGGTGTCGTGGTGTTTGAATAGCCGAGCACTCAGGAACCTCACAGTGGTATGACCCACCCACTGACCCAGTGCATGTGTGGAGCGAGACTAGGAAATCAGGGCCTCCGACCAGGGAGGAATATTTGTCTGGTTGAGGAATGAAAGACGGGCATGTTGAAGGATATATATTGGTGTGTGGGGGAGAGCTCACGAGACGTCGCTGGAGGAGACGTTGTTGGTGAACGGAGAAGGTGTTTGCGAGGCGTTTGTGCGTGTGTGTGTGTGTGGGGGGGTAATTGCGTATTTCTTATTACGTATTTGTACTGTAGTGGGAGGGAGTTGTACACCCGTGGGACCCCATATCTTGGAACATTCTCTACTTTCATATATCCTCTTAAACTTACGCATACTGTCTGCTTTAACCATGTCCTCAGTCATTTAGTTATTGTGTGTGTGTGTGTGTTTAAGAGTAAAAGCAAGGCACATATGTATATACCTAAGAGACGGAGCAACACAAGCGTAGAACTATCTCCCCCGTAACACACACGCACACACAATAATCGCCCAAGAGGTTCCCACAGACCCGCGCCAACACCCGACCTCTCAGCTGGTAACACTCGCAAGATTTCTCTCGGGAGCGGACACCAGCCACACCATCTGTTCTCATTATCAGCAGCATTCTGAAAGTATCCGACGGGATGCAAAATTTGCCCGCGTGCCGCCTGAGGCCAGGGAGTGGGGTTGGCACCACTAATAAGCTCCCCCCACCCCACCTCCCCTTCCTCCTCCCCACCACACTCATCCTTACCTCCCCAAAAGGGCTTTGTGCCACTCCCAGGGGAGGAAGACATAACGAGAAGGCAGGCAGGAAGGAGGATATATATCACAGAGTGAACATGGCAGTAAGAGGAGAGGAGTGAGGCGTGTTACTGACGATCTGTTGCTTCCATGACTACGGGTCTGTCCGTCGCAAAGCAGGTTGCTTCACGCCTCACATCGAGTGAGAGAAGGGCGTGCATTTTTTTTTTTTCGGGTGGGCTTCAGTGTGGCCCAGATAGTTGACATTTGACACAAAGACACTGATGCACAGTTCTGGTGTCGTACGAGAATCTCAGCTCTCTGTGTCAAGGTGTTGTTTAGAGTCCACTGAGAAAAGAATGTAGTATGAAAAGACGGAATGAAAACTTGAAATTTTGATTTTCCTGATGAATGACTAAACGACCAGCGTCCTCAGTGTCCTAAATATGAAACTTTACTTTGAATTTAATCTATTTTTATTAAGAAAAAAGATACTGTTTTACATTTGGGTTGTAGTAGTCTTTAGCTTGTGGATGTAAGATCAAGTTTTCTTTTTTTTTTTTTTTACCAAATCGAACATCATCCAGTCTGTTGGAGTGACCCAAGCGTAGAGTACGGACGATAGTGGTGGTGTTGGGTCTTCTCAGAGTGAGGTCCGTCGATGGTCTCTAGCTGAGCCGGGAGGAGGGGTACATTGATGCCCAGGTCTTCCCGCCACTTGCTGCTGTCTTTACCGACAATCCTAGTTGATGTAGTTAGCTGGGTGTGAGCCTTTTCCCATCGTTTTCTATTAGCTTATAGTGGAGCGGGCTTAACCCCTTCACGCTCTAATACCTTAGCCACGTAAAGGCTTCCCTGGGGAGAGAGTACAAAAGCTGGCCGAGATTACCCCGTATCATCTGGTCTTATGTGTATGAAAGGTGGCACAGATTAGGACACCGTCCGCATCTGATCCCGTGATATGGTTGAAATAAGTGACCCGACGTCAGATGTAGGACATCTTTGCGTTGGTTATGTCTGACTGCAAGGATAAAGAGATACAGAGACGTCAAGTCTATGACTTAGATCACGATATGTTTACACTTCACAGAACA
>JAYMFT010369655.1:12500-21788 GCA_038088735.1 Panulirus argus
TAAAAATTCGTACATTTCTGTCAGACCCATTAACAGCTTGCACGCCATCAACCTAATACAAACTGAAGCCGAAATGAATGTAAATCCCGGGCCAGAGCAGCGGAGGTGTGTGAGGGCGTGATGGCTTATGGAGTCTAGTGAGGGAGTTGGCCGAGTCAGGCTGGGTGAGGATGCAGCAATATGCTCCTTGGTGTACGTGGGTGTAGCACTGGGGTGTGGTGATGACGTCCAGCGAGGCGGCGAAGTGCCAGGGTCTTTGAGAGTTGGCGGTGCTCAAAGGTCATGTCTGGTGTAGAGTTGACGGGATATTTTCTTGCTACACCAGAGGGGTAACGCCTCTCGGACGAGGTCATGTCTAGTGTGGACGTGATGGGGAATTTCTCTCTGCAGTAGAGGGTAACACGGCTCAAATCTGTTCCCTTCAGATGCAGTGGCACCGACAGGAAGTCTGGCTCAAGGTATAACTGTACGCTGCACTACTCTCTCTGCGGACCCAAGAAGTTCCTGTTGAGTTTGGGCATTGCACGGTTTGTCTTGCAGCAGAGATCTCTCATAAATTTCGTTTTCCTTGGCTGTTTCGCCCTAAGGTTTGCCCATTTTCCGCGTTTGCTTGCTGTAGACACTATCTGACAACTAGGAAAACTTCGCGCTATTGCACAAGACGGAACTGTTCATAGTTTTCAACGCTGTAGACAGGATCAAGTTTGGCGTAGATGAGGTTCGTAAGGAAATCGCTTTGTCCTCACCATACAGATTGTGGTGTTGAGTGTCTACCACTGAAAGAAAAAAATGAGAGACGAGTTGATGACATATTGCACATTAAGTGTTACCTAACGCGTGGCATCCAACGGCTCTCATTTCATTACCAGAGGAATGGTGTACAACGGGAACTGCATTTTGTAATGCTTTATACCCGGCGTAGTTCCACTGCATTATCAGACTCAGATTCGTTCTGTGGAAAGCTACACTGTAGGCATATTTTGCCGATGGACGATGGCATCCTTAAAAGCTTTAGCCTCATTGTTCCCTGATTTATCTGGTAAGTGGGACCATTTCACAAAACCCAGAGAAGTTACGTACCACCGCTAATACATACCTATTTCCTTTTTCCCGACTGTGAAAATACGATGGGGGAAACTCCCGGGTAGACTCATTCTAAGGAACCATTGGCTGGACCATAGCTTAGAGTAGGTACGGCTGTCCGAGGCCCGTCCCTTATGCTTGCGACAGAAGTGATATTTACCCCGGCTAATCCTGGTGTCTGACGGGCCAAGACGGAGAACAATTGCGAAGCTCTTTGTACCTCGTGTCCTTGCGGCGGTTGTGACTCCTTGACGGATTCGTAGGATTTGCATCAAAGCCAGGAACAGCTCATTGTACACTCTGTCCTTGAGTAGCGCAACGCTGACGGACGCCTCTCTATAATTTGCGGTCAGATTTGCCACGAATACCACGCTCTCTGCAAGTGAATGCATTAGTGTACTTGGAGACCTCCTTGCAAGGAGGGATATCCGTCTGTGTCAAACAGACCACTCCATACCGCGTCGTCATCCTGCATATCGAAGGCCAAGATGGAAAAGGCATTTTGGGATCCAAGCCAGCCCCGTGGAGACGCCTAGTTCCGTCTTCTTTCAGCTTCTTGTGAACTGAAGAAGCTCCAACGCTGTGAGGTATTCATCTTGAGCCCTGCATAATGATGGCTGCTACCTACCTTCCTAACAAGACATTTATTTTTAATGACGAAACTCAGAATTTTGTTACACGGCATTTCTACACTCTCAGGCGTCTACTCAGGCGTGTATCTTTTTCCCCCATGAGTATTCTGAATGTTTCGAGTCCGTAATGTATCCTGTTCATTTCTTAAAGTAGCCACCCATGCGTGGAATCCACCGCCCGTGTCGAGGTCCATGCGCCTTATGTTATGTCGGTTGACGTCATTCTCCTCAGCGCTATCATAACGTGTTAAGTTATCCGTATGTGGTTCGTAGCCCTGGTAACGAAAGCGCCGGGTGTGTCTTGGTTCGAATCTCATTCTCGTGATGACCAGGGAAAGAGAGAGAGAGACACACACACAGGACTCGCTCAGCCAAGTAAGCGGAGGGAAGGTCTTGGAAGGATATTGCCTTCGGTCAGGGTAACCTACCCAAGAATCACTGTCTGGTTGACGGACTCGAGATCCCTGCCACTCGAAGTACAGAAGTCCTCATACTACTTGGTGATGCGTCGCCCAAGGGTATATATATCTCCATCCACTCTTTCCAATATAGCAAACGTGTCGTCACGAATAATTCCAAGTCACACAGCGGTGTTGATAACCTACACTGTCATTTCTGGAATATCCCTAGGAGCAATGGTGTTACGTTTGGTAAGTTTAGCTGATATTTTTTTTTTTCTAACTTAATGGCAGCTCTAAGGTCTTGGATGTTGCCTGTTGGGATACAGATGTTGGGTACAGTTTCGATTCCCCTCCTCCTTACATGCCGGAGCGAATGAGTTGCAACAGAACAGCCTCTCAGACAAACACAAACACGCGGAAATCATATTCAAACGAACATGGGCGGACTGCAGTGCAAGAATACGTCCCAGCAGCGAAGACAACGTCTTATTCTCACTTGAAAATGTTATGATAAATTCAGTAGCGTTTTCTACCTATTGTGTGAGCCACGGAGCCTCGGAAGGAAAACGTTTCTCACACAGGCAACTTTCCAAGATGTGACGCTACCAGAATTCTCCCTGCATTCCTTTCATTCCGTCCTGAAGACATCCATCTCAGTCGCTCTCTGTTGGGCCTCCTCTTCTCAAAGCTGCTACCTCTTGTGTTTCTCTGGCCCAGGAATATACAAGGATGAGTTATGTTGAATAATGCAAAATATTCCCACTTATGGATCATATTTCTTCATTCATTTCCCTAACTCCTGAATAGTCGGTCCTTCATTGTTATCTGTATCCGAATACTTCGAACCTTAATTATCTAATCTCTTATCGCCTTCCACTTGTCTCTGTGCATTTAATTATCCTAAATTGTTTATACTTCCCCGAATACTTTGCTACTATCACCATCTCAATCCTCATTATCACATCTTCACCATTTAGATTCCACCGTTACCACCCTCCTCATTATCTTATCTAACGTTACCATCTAAACCCCACCCTCAGCATCTGACTCATTATCTTAGCCTACTTCACTAGTCAAAGCCCATTCGTCACCATTTACTTGCTCATTATCTTATCTTACATCCCCACCTAGATTTCTCCATCATTATCCTATTTACTATCTTTACATTAGTCTGTACCACTCCATGACGATCCTCATTATCTTATTTTGCTTTGCCAAAAAGAGAAAAGATAACTCAGTTAATGTCTGCTCATCACCAAGATCGTAGCTGCAAATGAGACGCGTCTTCCCGGGAAACCACAAAGCCCTCATAAGACACAGTAGAACAAAAGCCATAATAAAACATCTTTCAGCTCGATGTCTCGAGCGAGCCTGCGCCTTCGCCTGAAGCGCACGTTATCACTTTCTCTCTCTCTCTCTCTCTCTCTCTCTCTCTCTCTCTCTCTCTCTCTCTAACTTTCTTTTCGAGAATCAGTTTACCATCATCTTTTCCAGGTGGGTGGGACTTTATGCTAATTCCTCCGTCGCCGTCATTTGCATGCGTCCAAATTCCCTTCTTTTTGAGCTCTCTTCCGGCCACACTTAAGTTCAACTGTGGCGGTGCTCGTCCTCTTCCTCGTCCCCGCCCCACCCTTCTCGCTCTCTCTCTCTCTCTCCCTCTCTCTCTCTCCCTATCTCTCTCTCTCTCTCTCTCTCTCTCTCAGGCAGCCTTAAATTCCCCAGCAACAAGCTCTGTCTCCCATGCGTACTTGTTGTGTCTCTCAGCCACTGGTGTGTGTCCAAGGGGGTCCCACTGGAGCTGCCTATGGGCCTTGCCAACTGCCTATCGTCTTTATATCGTAATGTCTCAACCACCTAATGCCGTTTGACCATTTCCCCCCTACTATGACTATCACGGGTCCTTTAGGTCATAATCCTAATGCTCCTTGGTGTCAACAGCGGGCCATAATGTCCTACGTTCCTGCAGGCAGGGATTTTTGTTTCTGGTTCCTGTTACGCTACTTCCCTCCCACCGCGGACCTCTTGAGGGGTTCGTAATGGGAGAAAAGTTAGTCCCGTCGCTTCGACAGTTAAAAGAAACAACTGCGCTAAATCGATATTCATCCATTGTTTTTTTTTTCCTTCTTTTTCGGCACTTCATTCCAGAAAGAAATTTCCCGAGTGTCACTTTTTCGGATCTTGTTATATCCCCGTTTATGCCATGATCAGGCAGCATCCGCTGGGTCCTCTTTCATCATCTGGTACGTTAGATTTTTCCAGTCTCCTGAAATCACTCGATCCAATTGATGGGTTGCCGGAGCCGACAGACCCCCGTGTCGTAGCCTCACTTCCATCGCGGACGTATCCCAAACATAATTTGTCTTGTCGATGACGTTATCTCTCACACCAGACGTTCGGTGACATCGCCTCTCCCGTCGCACGAAGGGTGACATCATCTCTCACACTAGAAGAGGGTGACTCCATAACTTAAAACCACACAAGGATGACCTACATACTAGATTCTAGGTGACGTGGTCTCTCAGACCACACGAGGATGACCCGATGTCTTACACGAGGCGAGAGTGACATCATCTTTGACACCACGGAATCACCGAAAGGATTTTTTGATCTATCCAGCCATTATATCCAAACATTCTCACCTCACCACTCCAACAGTCCCTTACAAACTATCTCTCTCTCTCTGCCGCTGTCTCTCTGTCTCTCCCCCTCTCTCCCCTCACCTGTACCACAAACCTCGTTTCCCCTTACAACGTTCTGCATCGACCCTTAGTATACATTTTCAGACGTACACTTTTTGCGAGAGTATTGAACCACACCGACCATGACTGTCATCTCCCCCTCACCCGCACCAAATTTCTCACTTACTGCGACTTCCCTTTCAGCAGCACTACTGCCCACCCCTTCACCAACAACGACGAATCACCATTACCGACCCTCTTCACCAATACAGCGTATCCAACAAGGTAGAACTTCCCACATAGTCATACATATGTAACGTCCAGTGTGTAAGATAACAGAATAAATAAGAATATAAAGTATTCGAATATCTTTTAAAATTTTCTTCCCAGGGGAGCCTCGAGTTCTAGTTACAGTATAAAAGATTTTCTTCCCAGGAGAGCCTCGAGTTCTAGATACGGTGAATGGATCCTTCTTCCCACGAGAGCCTCGAGGTCTAGATACAGTGTATAGAATTTTTTCTCAGGAGAGCCTCGATTTCTAGATACAGTGAATAGTTCTTTCTTCTCACGAGAACCTCGAGGTCTAGATACAGTGTATAGAATTTTCTTCCCAGGATAGCCTCGAGTTCTAGATACACTTTAAAGAATTTTCTTCCCAGGAGATCCTTGAGTTCTAGATACAGCGAATAGATCTTTCTTCCCACGAGAGCATCCAGTTCTAGATACAGTATATAGAATTTCTGGTTCTGGCAAACAGTAAGGTGCTGACTATTGCTTGCCAACTAACCTCACATTCCAGAAGCTCCTGCTACCGTCAGAGTATCTGTTCCCCTGGAAGCAGCAACCATTTTCTATTAAACTCATGGCGGCTTTGTCTAACGTATCAGGATTTATGGCACATGTCATCCTCAGTGTTGTGAGAAAACCAGATAAACTACGCGTTCTGTCATTTCTTGCCCAGCGTAAGAAGCTTGTCGCGTCACGAACATAAGAATACTAAGAAGCCTGGAAATATGGGCAGCATTTGGCAACTTAAATAAAGAAGTCAAACACAAAAAGATACGGTTACCCACAAAGACACAAGAACGTTGTCGCTCAACTGAACACAGTCAGAACACCGTGCGTCATCTGATGACATGGGGACTGTCCTTCAGAAGAACACGAGAACATCACCTGTCAGCTTTGAAATATAGAGAGAGAGGCTGCCTCTCGTAGGAACACGAGAAGGCGGCCATCTGTCGAGGGGAAACGTCATTTGCAGACCTTGAAAAACGGATCAAGTACCCATCAGAGAATATTGAGCCCCATGTTTATAGCTTCCAATGTCTGCGATCCTTCCATAATCCTCCATATTTACGGCTCACTAGGTGGATAATGTTTTTTGGCAAGCCCTAAAACCAGCAACAGGAAGAAGCTGGAGAGACCTCCCCCTCAATATGTCTTCATATCTCAAATATTCCTGAAAAGTGGTAGGGGAGTGGATTGGTATTCTGTGGGAGGCGAATGGACAGAGGCACCTCGACCAGGAAGTTTGTGGACAGGTCCACACCAGTCAGAGGTGGTCTGTGGGCCCCTAACCTCACGGTTCAGAGAGAGAGAGAGAGAGAGAGAGAAGGAGAGTAATAGCCCTCAAACATTCAGGTACTGACCAATAGTGGAGGAAATATTGTATGTTCCATGGATGGCTATCCGCTTTAGCCATATCATACGAGTTCGTGATGCGAAAATTTTATTTCGCTCCACACTCACTTGCGCGCTGACCCTCGTTAGCTCTAGAAGTTATTCGTTTGTAGCTAAAAGCCTTTAAGTTGTTCCGCTATCAGTTCACTCAAACGAAAAGGCCCCCGTCATTCAGGCTGAGCCAAGCCACTGTAGCAGTAAGGCCAGTTGTATCTACAACATGGCTGTGTCGTAAATCCACCCGTCCCAATAGCGCAGTTGTAACATCACGGCTACTGCATGATTACTTCAGTTATGCCAGTTAGTAGCAATTCAGCCCTGCCATCAGATAACTTTTGCTTGTATGATCTAACCAGTCCAATAGCTCAGTTGTACCAATGAGTCATTGGTGTGTTTATACTATTTAAGTGCTATTGGCACATTTATACCAATAGTTCAGGTACTGCTATATTAGCAATTAAACCGAACTAAAAGTTTAAATGCGTTCGTAAATCAGTAGCACAACCACCTTTGTTGTTGCTACACTACAACTATAATTCAACTATATTTCCTATAGTTCAGCCGCGCTTTGTTCAGCTCCACCGTTTCACTATATCCATAGCTCAACTGTGCCACTAGTTCAGCTATGTCCATGGTTCAGTTATACCGGAGATTTCATTGTACAGGTACGTTGGTTGCCTGTGCCAAAAGCTCATTTGTACGTGTACCAAAATCTTGACATGTACCAGTATTTCAACTTCAGTAAAAGCTAGACTATACCAAAAGATCAATTGCACCAACAACTCTCCTATGATGGTACTATAACTGTACCAGTAACTTATGGTACGAATGTTATCTGACTCCATAAGCAGTCCAGGTGTACCAGTAGTTCAGCTTGCACCAATAACTCTAATGGAACAAAAATTCCCACCCCCAAAGAAAACAGAAATTTAACACTGCCAACAGTTAGGATGTTCGATAGCTCAGCCACCCCTCTGAACCATTCAAATTTTCATTTCCTATGAAATATATAAAATCTTGTGGTGCCTGCTTGCTTGCAACACCACAAGGGAAACACAAGTTTAAGTGTTTTCCGTGACAGCATTGCAGCACAGACACACTTTGCACGAGCAACACCCACATATGTTTTGTGTGAAAAATATGCAATCTGTAGACACACAGCTAAATACACATGTATGGTTTCACATATATAGACATATGGTTAATTATGATCATGCAAATGAATCGTGTACACATAAATATGTCATGTAAGCATATGTATATATGTAATTGACTAATCATATAGGCTTCTGACTTCTTTCATGAAGTTTTTGTAGGCTACAGGGAGCACTCCAATCATTAGCAGGTTACTGAACGTCTTTTAGGGTTGATAAGTTCCTTAACGAGACCCTCCCTATTCCTCTTCGTCCATTGACGATGATACAATCTCGCCGAAGGCATCGCTCACTCGAAGTGTGACCATATGTATGTAGAGTCCTTGCTTACATGCAGACCTGGATGAAACATACATTGGTAAGACGTGTATGTAGACATCCAACCAGGCAGCTTACATGTAGACATACAGTGAGATACATGCACTTACAGGAAGCACTGTAGCCATGTACATTGTGAATTTAGGATTGACATTACCTTTATGTACGAAGATACAGCAGAAGACAGCTTCAGCGTCGTCACAATAGTAAATGAGACCTGGGCTGTAAAATCCCCCGGGGAACTAATGACTTAAGTTCACAATAAGTCTGTTTAATTAAGTCTACGCAGCACAACCTGCTAATGACTTGAGTATTATTTTTTCTTAAGAGAGAGAGAGCGTATACGAATATTACAAATTAATGGTTGGAAATATAGAGAAAAAATTATTAGGACAATTTTCACATGTTGATGATCATACGGTAAAAGCTTATTGTTTTTCTTTTGTAAATGTAGGGATAAGACAGACACCATTGTAATGAAGAACACGAAGAACAATATGAAGAAGACAGAGAACAGTAGGACTAAGGGAGCCGGAGAACATTATAACTAAAGAAACCGGAGAACAGTGTAGCTTAGGAATTCGGAGCACGATATTAGTACGGAGGAAGTAGAACAAATAACTCGGCGGAGGGAGGCGGAGTGGCAGTAGAACAAATACCTGAGAGGCAGGGGAGAAGAACAAACCAGAAAGATCACATAACCGGGAGAACAGCAGAACAAATAACACAGGTGGAACGGCAGAACAAATGGCAGGTGGAGCGGCCGAACAGATGACGTCGAAAGCAACACAAGAAAAATATTTGAGAATACAATAGAGCAGAGGGAATGAGCCCCTCGTGCTACCTGACAACCCCACAGGAACCAGGCAGCCAGCCCGGGTGCACGTAATTAATGTCACAAATCAAAGCCCCTCCATACTTACTGGGGCAGGACCAAAGGCTCCTGGCGCCCTTCACATTATCCGCCGTCTGTCAGTGGAAGGGATCCAAGAGGCAGAGAGAGATTGATGAAAACATATATGTTCAAGTATCGGTTCTGAGGACGAAGAGGATCGAATCCCACACACACAGCTGTGTGATTACAGGGGATGTATTTGATAACTCAGCCGTAAGAATTTTAGCCTCATTCTGTTCTCTTAAGACAAAGCAGAATCTTATGAGGATATGGACTTGATTCTGGCCTCATTTGCCTGTGCTGTCTCAGCTATATATATATATATTTTTTTTTATTTATTATTATACTTGATCGCTGTTTCCCGCGTCAACGAGGTAGCGCCAGGAAACAGACGAAGAAAAATACCCCATCCCCCCGCATGCACACATATATACATACATGCACACA
>JAYMFT010369666.1:0-37549 GCA_038088735.1 Panulirus argus
ATATATATATATATATATATATATATATATATATATATATATATATATATATATATATATATATATATATTTCTGTAATGTACCAAACAGTAATTTGCATGGATCATTCAACTTTACATGAAAATCTTTAGGGAGTGGTTATTTGTCCAATCACGGACAACTACTTACTTTGGTTATTCGTATGGCATTCACACTCCCTGGCTTAACATACAAGTCAATGATCATTATATGAATATCTTAAGACTTTACCAACATCTAAAAATCACAGTCAAATCAACTGTACGATGTAAAAATCATACAATCCCACAGAAAAACGTTCACAGACATTTTCATCAACTCTGACACGCGACTGTCTGCAATCGTTTCCACCAGTCCCCAGGGACATGATGAAGGAAACATATACATACATTTCGACAACAACAGAGGATATCAAGGTAAATCTCGGCAACTAGGGTAAAGTTAGGTAAGGTTTTCATACAATCGGTAGTCCTCAGAGAGTGTATCAGCTAATAATTTTCTGAAAACCTTTGCTATACCTCTCCTTAAAGCCTATACTTTCTCATCAATATTCTAGTCAAAATATAAGTCATTTACTGCGTCATGCTACTGCGGCATTGCAGGCGAATAATTAATGTTGCTTCGTGACCTGGCAATCGACCATTAAGTAACTTTTCAGCAGTTTTTAAGTTGAAGAAGTTAATCTATCATCCTCTAATCTGTTACTTAATGACTTTGCCGACTGCAAAAAAAAAGTGCAAATATCGTCTAATGCAAACATCACTTAGGATAAGCATAAAGATCAAATTCAATTGCACCAAATCCACTGGGGTCGCTAGAGAGCTCATACCCGTCGCCACCATGAAATCTAGGGAAAATGGTCTAAAAGTAACACCACTTAAAGTTACTAAACCTTCATCAGGGAGGCTTATAAACCACGGCCTCCATCAACCCCTAATCTACATCAACATATCCCAAAGGTGGCGCAAGTGAAACTAGTTGAAAGTTTACAAGTCGGCAAAATAACGTTTGTTCCCATTGGTGCAGACTTTAAGTCGACAAAATAACACCTGCTCTATTGGTATACCCTAATAGCGAAAACAACCATCATGTAAAACCTTAAACAAGCTTTCTATAGATACCTAATGGTGTATTTTGATTAATAAACACTAGCAATCTATACTGCAGTTTACTCTTGCCGACGTGTTGCAGCTGCGGCCGCTCGCGCAACTTGTTGCTTGACCCACAGCCATTGGCAGGCAGGCGTGTAGAGCACTTACATTCCAATTACGCCATTAGGTAGGCTTGGCCTGTTTGTCCATCAGCATCTGGCTTAAATTAGCAGGCCTTAGGCTTGACCACTTATCTTACGGCTTCCTACCTCCCTGCCGTAAAAATGCTGGAAACAAAGATGGCGTGACCTTAAAATAGCCGATTCTTTGCCGTTACGATTATTGGTGCGACCTGGTTAGGCTTACTGAATTATAAGTATGTGTTTATAGATTTCCCTTTTCATATGTAATACAATTTGTATATACAATGAAGATATATCACTGTTTACTCATGTTCTGTGTACGACAAATTCTAAAAATCTGTATGTGGTATGTTTTCGATAAATGGCGTTCAGCTTCAAAATTCTTTCCCTTAATGTGAATGCTCGTGCACATGCATTTCCTACTTTTCAAATAATTTTGTCTGATTTCTGATTATAGTTATTAAACTGTAGCTGTGAGGGAACACATCAGTGGATTCAGTATTATTTTTTCCATAATTGTCAATATAATTTAGATGTTAATCATCATTGTACTTTTTACTATTGTAAGGAAGTATCTGTGTCAATGGTTTTGTCATGTTCCTATGAGTCGTTCATCAGTCTGAATGAAAACTGAATTTCTGTTGAAATTCTCTTCATTTCGGACAATAAATGACAGCTTGCAGTAAACAGGTTGAGAAATTACCAGCATTTGCAATGTTCAATGATTTCTTTAATTATATTTCTCGGTTTTTTCAATTATTTCTTATAGACAGTTCTCTGATAACAAAAAAATTGAATAAAAAAACATATACAAGTAATATATATCAATTATTTCATTTTTCTCTGAACTGTTTATCATATTACGCGCGTGTCATCCACATTTTCCCAAGCCTTCTTCTCCTTTCTCATCCATTGTCTTGATATCTTTTCTCTCCGCCTCCTCCTCCTCCTGAACCCCTGATTTTTACCCCTTGTCCTCATCCTCCCCCACCTTTCCTTTAACCCCCTCCCTTACCCCAGGCTCTCTCGTCCTAGTAGGTTTAAAAGCTCCATTGTCGCTTTAGAGCTATTGAAGGTCCGGTGTTTCGGCCAGGCAGCCTCGCATAGCGGGACCTTGTTTACAATACCAGTAGTGAACAGGGCTTCCTACTCAACGTGAGTGACTGTATTTAGGCGAGATCCCCTGGGGGGATCTTACGCATCATACTAGACCTTAAGTCGAGTATCTGAGTTATCTTACATAACTTAAGCCAATACCTGAGCGTTCTTACTTACCCTACGCGAGGGTTTGAAAAAGATTTTTACATAACCTGCTCGAGTCCCTGTAGGATTGTACTTAACCTAAATGAGTTCTTGAGTTTCTTACTTAGGCTGAGTCCCTGGGTGATTCAACCAAAGTGAATCCCGAGAATTTTACTCGAGTCCCTGAGCAATCTTACGTGAGTGATGTTACTTAACATCTTGCTTTAGTGATCGTCTTCCTTAATTGAAGTCACTTGCTCTGTGATAACGTAAATATGTTGGGCATAATCTTACCCTTTATTCCATTTTAGAAGCCTCATATAGTCAACATACAAAATCTACTCCTCCAAAGTTAGCAGTGTTGTATACATGCCAAAATCATCTCTAGTAACGAATTGTTTCGGAACATCAACGGTTGCGTTCCCTTTAAGAGGAAGTGCTGCTCACATATTTGGGGTGGCTATTCCTATACCTCTTTATTAGCCAAAGTAGAACCAAAAGCCTTCCGTCTCATTAATGCTCTACGTACCAACTCTCTCCTACCATTCCTCCCTGTTCCATAGGTGTTATCCTGGTCACCACTCTCTTGAGTGTGTTTTAGACCCTACCACTAACGCTTGGTTTCAGGCCCTCTTTTAACGTACTTTGTAGTGGGGCAATTCCCCAGTAGGCCCTTCCTTCTCCTCCCAACACTCAAAAGCAAAAAGCAATTTTTGACCCAAGAAACTAGGCCTTTTCAAGCTCCTTTTAGTATAATTATGTGAATTGTAATATATTCTTTGAGTTTTCTATCAAAATAGTCCTCACTTATCTCCACACACATAAATGAGCCCCTCTGAAATTCTGCATCAGGAGGGATAATTCCTTAAAAGATGCCCTGCTTCATTCCGCGGCACACGTCTAGCCGCACGTTTCCTCCCATTCTTTCTGCGACCTCCCGCAGGATGACTGACCGTCGAGCAGCGAAGCTGTGGAACTCTCTTCCTTCTTTCATCTTCCACTCTAACTACGTCATTTCTACATTCAAGAATCAGGTCTACAAGAACTAGAAGAGCTCTGATTATTTTCGTCTTTTCTTCTCCTTTTTTCTTCTCACGTGAGATGGCCATTATGGGCATGTTTTGCCCATGCCATGGTAAGCAATACATAAAAATGTAATTATAGCCCATGTTTGACATGGGTAAATTAACGTCTCATATCTCAGGTAAGTTTAGTATTCATTATGGGTAATCTTCCATACTCACCTCGATCCTTTATTAAACGTGGACGAATTTCGTAGTGGTCTTACGCAACCTGTCTCCTCTAATAAGTGATGCTATTCACTAATGAGTGATCTTACTCAATTAACATGCATGAATACCTGATCTCTTCTCATTTAGAATGAGTCATCTTGATTCGAAAAATTCCCCTTGATGGTGATAAATTAACCCCTAAACTTGAGTGCTTCCTTTTCAACTTTGCTTCTTTGTAAAACATTGTTAATGAGTAAAGAATAAATTTTAGCACTTACTGCATGATAAAAGTGTAAACCACTCTATAGTAAGTATATCAATTAATTTAATACCCTCATTTAACCCGAGTATTGACCTCAATTAACTGGTCATTTCTATATTACTTGACTGACATGAAAAGAGGGAAAAAGATGGCGTGTATGGGCCCAGATTTCTTTGATGAAATGGAGCGGTATCAAAGAAAATCTCTGGGGAGGTCGTAATGGGTATCTTAAGAGTGAAGTTAATTTCAGAGCTCCTATTTTCATTACCCAGGGTACAGTGCAGGCTGTGGTTGGTCGGAAGGGAATATGATTGTTGGTTTTAGATGTTAATATTTAATTAGTACGACCTTCTTGTATGTTTAGCTGTAAATTACTATATCTTTTAGTTGGCTGATGTGTTTCTGGGCGTTTGTGTTTGTTTATATGGTTTCCCGTTTCTCGATGTCTGTATTTTTGTGGCTACATCCCTCATCCTCCTTTTCCTTCTTTATCTACGTCGGGGTAACTATGATATATCCGCCTCTTTTCCCCCACTCGTTCCTCTTCCTTTCTCGTTCTTTCCATTTTCTATCCCATCGTGTGTATAGTTCTGTATCGCCTATTCTGGTATCTACCTCTTCACGTTTGTGTTGCTCTCAGCCAGCACTTCAGAGACTGTCAGATTTCACTATTTTATCCCATGTACCTGTCTTTTTTCTCTGCCTCCCCCATACGTAGGCTGTCTGCATTCAATTTAACTTTAAAGTTCCCCTGTGGTGAGCACTGAGCGCTAGCCCTGCACTTCGGCAAATTTTCGTCGGAAGTACAAAGGAACTATCTCTGCTCGCAGAACTGATAATCATTTAAAATTGGATTCTTATTTTGAGTATGACTTTGGGTAGGGTTCAGGGAGAGGTTAATGCTTGCCCACCTAGCGATAGTATTACTTGAGAATATGGAAGCCTCTTACTGTAAGAATCGCTGTGGTATGTAAGGTATCTATTCCTATAGATACTAATTCAATGAATGCTTCAGTATATAGATAATATGTGAATATGATTCCCTTTTTCTTCCATCCTAATGAAGGCTATATGCAAAGCTTATCAGTGTTTTTGAGTCAGGCAATATATGGCAGTTCTTTTGAAATGCATGGTAATAAAAATTATTTGTCTTTACATTGTCCAGTTACATATAAGGAAGTTTAAACCCTCATATGTGATGGTGTAACAAAGGTAAAACCATTGTACAATTGTGCTACCTTTGAGCACAACGGCGTAACCCTTGAGCATGACAGTGCAACCCTTGAGCAGGAGTGTGCGACCCTTGAGCACAATGAAATCCCCCTTAAGCACAATGATAGGACCCTTGACCATGATAGTGATGATGAGTTCACGATAGTGCGACCTTTGAGCCCAACAGTATAACGGCTGGGTACAATGGCACCCACGGATTAAGTCAAATGGTAGGCCAACATACCCAAAGGTCACGCGATCGTGCTCAAGTGGTTAAAATAGATATCGTGAATCATGTATATACTTGTGCTGAGACGTGCCGTGTTTCAGGAACCTACCACGGGCCATCTGGGTGGCGCTGCCGATGGTCACAGTGGTGTATGTGTTAGTCAACGTGGCTTACCTCGCCGTCCTGAGCCCCAGTGACATCCTTGCCTCCAACGCTGTTGCTGTTGTAAGTCCTTCCTTCCTCTCTTCTGTTTACATCTCCAACTAACCCTCTCACCCCTACTCACCAGAGCCCACTCTATGTCATCTTCACTCTCAGTGTTTCACCTAACCTCCCACTATGTCGTCTTGGTTCTTTTCAGTGTCCTCACTTTTCAGCTCCATTCTTCTAGTTCTTCACATCTACCCTAAATACAGTTGGCATCCTGGATTACACCATTACTCCTGTCTATATTGTTATGCATGAGGAAAGCAGTGATTAGGAATGTAGACATTACCATTGTATTACTTTGATAGTCTTGTGTGTTGTGTGAAAGGTATGCGTTGAATGTATGGGTATGTGTGTGCTGGGCGGCACGCAGGGCGCTTGGCGCGTCTCCCTGGTTGGAGCCGATGCATTGTGGGAAAGAGACCGGCAGAGACGAGAGAAAAACGAACAAGGAGAACGCCTGGCGTGTGTGTTTTAGCAAGCCCTATCGCGTCCAGCTGTACTGTAAAGTACTGTGCCCTCTATAAGTGCATCTATAAGCCCTTTTGAACCTGACAAGTGCCTCTATAAGCCCTCTGGAACTTGATAAGTGCCTCTATAAGCCCAGTGTGAGTGTCGGTGAGTGGACATTGCCCTCTTCCTTGCTATAAGTGTCCTCTATTGTGTTTTTTTTCGTTAATATACCAAAGTTCACGTGACTACTGTGTTTCCCTGCCCACCTTCCTTCCCCATTAAGTGAGTTCGAGGGGGCTGCATAACAATATTTTTCCTCTTTTGTATCTCTTCATCTCCTGTGTATGCTTACATGTGCTTCTAGTCTTTGCTCTTTTCCCCCTAATCATCTCCTTCACACAATCACTAATATTCATAAGTTAAAAGTTGATAATTGATTGGCTTACTCTTACCAAAATTAAGATATGAAAGCTTATGCAGCATGGTATTATGAAATACACACACATACAAGCTTCGGCATAGTAATTAGTATCACAGACCATGATTCACATGTGGGCCCACCCAGGTTCGAGTCCTTGATCCACTGGTCAGCCCACAGTCAATCCAGCTGTTCATCCTACCATTAAGGCTAGTCAGTATTTGGGTACCTGGATTAGGTTGGTGGGTGTGTGTATACATGTAAAAGATGATACATAACAAGATTAATAACCAATGAAACATGAATGTAAAACACTCCCCCTGTAGCACACAAATAATAATCACACACACACACACATAGTGAGTGAATAGTGAATGTGGATGGCATACATTGGCATATACTGTAAAGGTGTGTTGAGTGTTTGTCGTTGCAAAGAAACCAGTGATTGTTCTGAATGCACTAATTTGTGTGGTCTGCAGCTTTGTTATACATATTTACTTTTGAGACAGTGAAAGACCAGAAAGGTGAGGTATAGTTTAAAGCAAAGTAGACAAATTGTTTGTTGAGGGGGTCTTTTTCTTGTCCAAATCTGGTGCCAGTTAGTGTTCTGAGGGCATTTATGTGCAACTTTTGTGTTGATGTAATTGATGTTGGAATTAGATGTCATATATGAAGCCTAGAATGGCTGGTGTTTTGCTCAGTGGGTGAGACTGTCTATTCAAGGTGACTGGAGGGTGCAAGTTGGATTCATGTCTGTCTTGAGTTAAAAGAGTGATTCAAGACTTCTGTGTAGATGCAGACGTACTGGTCTGAGTGAGCCATTGTTCCAATTGTGTAATGTGGTGCTACATATTTGATATTGCTCCTATGGTGTCAGGGTGTTGTGAGGTCATCTGAATATGAAGGGAACTTCATATTGAAGTTTACCTAGGTTTATGGGAGATCTTGTAGGAAGAGACATTTTTTTTGTATTACATAATTCTCAGATGTTTACACTCCATTAATTTCCAACTGCTATTTCATCGGTGCAACTGGTTGGATCCATAACCTAGAGAACAAATATTTTCATTTCTAGTAGAATAATACATAGTACTATTTCCAATGTGAATTTAATGAAGGAAAACCTTTCCTCATGTTCCACAGGCATTTGGAAGTGAAGTACTGGGGCCATTGAAGTATTCAATCCCAGTGTTTGTGGCACTCTCAACCTTTGGAAGTCTGAATGGCACCCTGTTTACATCTGGTCGGTTGTTTCTTGCAGGGGCAAGAGAGGGTCATCTGCCCCCCATCCTCTCCTTTATCCATCTTCATGCCCACACCCCTGTACCTGCTCTCATGATCACAGTAAGTCACTCCTACTCTGTTTTATGTGATAGTCTCACAAAGAGTAAGAAGATAGATTACTCAAGTTCTGAAATTATTTTATCTTTAATGCCAAGAGATTAAATATGATAGGAACAGCAGTGGTAACATAGCACTTTACTAATAATGCTATCCATCTATATCTCCGATGCCCATTCCCTTTGGGAACTCCTGTCAAGAGTGTGGCAATGGCAGAAGAGTTCCCACTTACCTTTGTCCTTACATGTCCTTCGTTTACACTATTCCATGCATTCTTCCCCCATTTCTATCCCTCCAGTCCACTTTCACTCTATTTCCTCATGTTACAGGTGGTTTTCCTCTCACTCTAAATCCTTTAATCATACTATCATAAATTCTCCTTGTAAACTTCCCGTCTTGCATTCTTTCCATGTGCCCAAACCAACTCAGACTATTAAAGTTTCACCCACTCTACTAATCCACAATTAATTCCCTTTACATTCCCTGCCCTACAAAATCTCTCATATAACCCCTCAATACTTTATTCATTCCATCTGCTCATACAAATATAAAGGAATACAAAAGAATTTAAACAGCAACAAACCATTTGGTCTTTTTGAGGCTGTTTGTGATAGTGGAAGATATCAGACTCATAGATTAGTGTGGTAAAAGTTAAAAGGCATATAGATAATTCAAATAGAATAACCTGCTAATTATCATTGTGACTCAGGAAGTGCAAATGATATAAGTCTTGGAATTGAAGAAAAATATTTATCAAGTACTGCTTTGAACCACTCTAATTTGCAAATTGTTCCATATGTTTAACAATCCTGATGAAGAAAAATTACTTTGCCTCATTCAAGGTAAAATGTTTCCTCACTAGTTTGTATCCATTAGTATGAGTAAAGTCAGACAAATCAAGTCTTAAGTAAACTGATAGATCAAGATTATTACTTTGATAATTTTGAGTATTTGTATTAGATCACCTCTTAACCTTCACTTTTCTAAGCTAAATAGATTCAGGTTGTTTAAATTGCTCTTGTAGGATTTGTTTCTCAGTCTGGGAATCATCTTGGCGACTCAGTGCAGTACTTTCCAATTTTCTATACACCAAAGTACAACCCCATTAATGCCATGTGACTTAATCTTGCTAGTAACCTTTGATGCAGAACCTTATTGAAAACTCCTTGAAATTCTGGATAGATATCATTATCTGTTTTACTTTTGACATACATATTGATTACCTCATAAAAGAAATCACACAGATTTGTCAGACATGAGCAATTTCACTGAAAACCATACTAAGAATTGTTTATTAAGTGGTGGTCCTCTAAAAGGTTTACACTTCTATCTTGAATGATGGTTTCAATAAGCTTTCCAACTACAGACATTAAGCTAATAGGAAAAGAATTTCTGGGCAGTGACTTATTACCTTTTTTGAATATCAGTGTTACATTGGCAAACTTTCTTTCATCTGAAACTTTTCCCATAGGAAGTGACATTCTGAAAGGACAGTCAAGGGTTTAATTATCTCAATTTTCACCTCTTTCATTGTTCTTGTATAAAACTTATCAAGACATGCTGTTTTATACATTTTCATTCCATTTATTGTTGAAAGTATGTCTATGGCTTGTATGTCAGGTTGTCAAAGAACATTACCACTGGTGATGCTTTACACACATGATCCATGATAAAGTTTTTCATAATTTGCTAAAGAGACTTGTGCTGTTTTTACTGTGATACAGGCAGGGTTAATTACACTCATCATATTCCATGAGTAATTCCTGTTGCCTGACAGGAACCATTCAAAAGTAAAAGGGAAATTACCTGGATGTTTCTAGAAAACCTTTTCCTTCAGTAGTACTGTATGATACCACATGCAGTGGCAATCTATGGGGATATCCATACACTTGATTCTAAACTGGTCCTAATATTCATGACATTAATTTTGATAGCTCCATCAATATCAGGATTAATCAAGTAAAATTGAATACTAATCCTGACCTCTAATCTGAAGCAGATTAAACCAAAATACCCAAATTAAAATGAACACAGTTCTTAGACTCTCTTTCCTTTGAACAGAATATGTTATATCTGATTGTAGACCCAAACTCAGAAATAATTAATGAAACAAATGACTTTATCAGATTAAATCTAAAACATAAAAATATTACTGACATACATATGTATTGTTTGGCAGTGTCTTCTCTCACTGGTAATGTTGGGAGGGGACATCATCTTCCTGATCAACTGTCTATCCTTCGTTTTGTGGCTAAGCATTGGAGCAGCTACTGCAGCACTCTTGTGGCTGAGGAGATCAAGACCTAACATGAAGCGTCCCATCCGCATCCACACAGCACTCCCAATCACCTTCCTGGCAGGCTGTACCTACCTGGTTGTCGTGCCTATGATTACTGAGCCTATTAGCACAGGTACATTCATAATTCCTGTCACCCAGCTAATTAGTATAAATGTAATGAATACTGAAGATTAATGAGACCATGATTGCCATTTACTGGTTTGATTTTATTAGTTTTATTGCCGTTACATTTTCCTTATGGTCCCATGTTCTACAGGTATGGGCATTCTGATGACTCTCTCTGGCATTCTGGTGTACTTAGTGGGAGTTGTGTGGAAGAACAAGCCACTCTGGCTCATAAATATCCATGGTAAGATCAACATCGGATTTGTTATGTTTTTTCTGTACATGAATGTTAAGTAATATGCACTTATTTGTAATAGAGCCAAGGAGTTTAGAAGTGACCTTAAAAAGAAGAGCTGATACATAAACTACCTGCTAAAGATACAAAATTAGGTTACTCTGTCTTGCTTATACTGATGACATCTGTGTACTAACATTTCATTTGGTATTCATATACTGATGACATCTCCTGTGTACTAACATTTCATTTGGTATTCAAGTTATAGTTTGTACATCCAGATTTACAAATGACCTTACTGAAAATCAATTAAAATCTGTTTTCTTTCTCATTATCCTTAGTAATGATAGCTGAATATGTAGGATATACTAAAATCAGCTGTCCAGAATTTAATCTATGTGGGTTAAACTGAAGACACAGTGTGGCCAGACTCTGAATTACATCATTTTCGTTTGCTTGAAGTTAAACCACCTTATCCCTCTGATCAGCAGGTTACAAAATAATGAAACTTCTAGTTTCTGAACTTTATTACAAATTAATGATCAGATAAAAAAGTCAGTTGTAAATGTTCCTTACTGTTTATCTATTACACCTTTCCTGCACTCTGAGTTAATTTTAAGATAAATTTCTATGAATGAAGTTACTGCTCATTTCCTGTTTATTTTATATTACCACCACTTATATACTTACTCATCTTATAAAACAATTAGGAAGAAGTGCCCTTTCTCCCACTTGTGCTTTTATTTTCTTGGGACACTTTCACCTAATGGTTTTGTGCACATTCTCAAACCCATTATTATTCCTCAAAGACTGTTCTTTTCCAGTTGTCTTTTACTGTATTTTCTTACTTCAAACATTTCCTGTTTCTTTTCATCCTTACTTATGCTTACCTTCAAGTACTCTTGCTCTGAATATCCTTTATTATTTTCCCTTATAAGAATTCTGACTATTTCAACCTCTGTTTGTGGATCATCACTAATTGAAGCTGTTGAGGTGGTTAGTAATCAAAATATTTAAGGAGTATTTTCTAAGTAACAACCTGCTTTGCATACCAGAAATGGTAGTAAACTGATGGACTGATAAATCAAAATTATTTCATTTTTGTATAATGTATGACTGCTGGAGACTGGATGTGTGTAAGTGAAGCCATTATTCATCTATTTCTGAAGGTACTTTGTGAAGGCAGAAAAGGTAGTTTAAGGAAAAAATATTATTTTCGTGTACTGACAAAATCATTCATACAATTATCAATATCTTTGTACATTTATGCATTTGCTTATTTTCAGAGGAGATGACATATCGGCTACAAAAGTTACTATTGGTTGTGGAACCTGAACAACAGGCTGATGTGCCTCTGCTAAGTCCTACAGAAAACCATCTCTGAAGGCACAAAGGAAGTTTGGAGAAAAGAAAAGGAAAAAGGAAAGACTCAGTAGGTGATAATGAGCCAGAGTAACTGAGGAAAAAATAACTACATAACACTACTGATGGCCATCACTACAGGAACAAATATTATGGGAACAAGAAGAATCTGGGGGAAAAGAAGGAGAAAAGATGGAGATGATGGTGAGCTGCAGCCAAGTGAGGAGATGGAGTAGTGGAAGAGGTAAAGGAGAAAATGAAGAAGATAGTGGTGAAGAATATAAAGGAAGACAAGGAAGGCATAGTGAAAGGAGGAGATAGTTATGAGGAAAAACATGTGATGATAAAAGATGAGGGAGTGGTGAAAAAAGAAAAATCTAAAACAAAGAAGGAAAAAGTAAAATAAAAAAAACAAAAGTGAGACAGAAAAACAAGAGAAGAAAACTGGGGATATTAAAAGTATGAGAAAAATGGCAAGGAAAATTAGTGTCATTGGAAACAGAGAACAAATAAGACACATAACAAGCTCTTTCACAGTCTCTCAAGCACCTAAATGAAACATATAAAACAATACCTATTAAGCATATCTACTACCATACCTGAGATAACAATATATAGAGATCTTCATGGGCATATATTTAAATTTCGTATTTCTCACTACATATTACAAACAGTATCACACTACTGCTTATATGAGCATCAGCATGAAAACCTAATGTGTATATGTAGTGTATTTCCTGGTAACATAGTATAAGCATGGAAATCAGATAAGCAAAGGCAATATGAATCTCTCTTGTTCTGTCTTATAATATCTAAAACATATTGAATAATATTTGTAATATACACGGCTAGGATGTAGTAATGTCAAGGTAGAATTTGTTAGTGTTGTGAATATACACAAAGTCAGTGTTAAAATCTTGATGTAAAGTGCTAAATGTCAAAACCTGTGCGTCATTGTATTTCAGTGTTAAGTCCATGTACTAATGATTATATATCTGTTCACACATGATATATGGTGGTTATGCATTATGACTGGTTAAGAAAAGAATATGTCTTTCACAAAAGGCAAAGTGGAGCATAAGAGAAAATTGGATGAACATGTATTGCAAATAGTAACTGAAATATCTTAAGAAAGACTCTGTCTGTGCTAGCTACCTTGTTGTGGTTGCAAGAAAAGGCAACATCATAAAGACAGATTAGATCTACCCACTTGAATGAAAATTTTTTTTACTTCTCTTATACTTTTGTTTTCTGTTTGTTCTTTTAACTAACAGTGAATCTTCATTCTGGTCAGAAACTTTATCTGTGAATTTTGATATCAATAAACATCATCTAGGTTAAACAGAAAACACTTCAAGCTTTTGTTCTCTATTATCTGTTCATTAAGGAATGAAAAAATTATATCCATCAGATTATTACCATGACTCTCGTGGTAGTGGTTTGTAGCTATTTCATCTGTATTTTTTCATGCTGACATGATTATTTTCATTCACACCATAACTGGTCACTTTGAATAATAAAAACTATGATTTACGAATTAGGGCAAACTTTTTTAACTGTGGAAAGATGTTTTAAGTAAACTGAGTGAACAAGAAAAAAAATTCAAGTTATAAAACTGCGCATATGCTGTATCTGTTTTAAGGTTTGTGTTAGCCCTACATACTTGTTAAGCTAGCTAGACCTACACACTTATTAAGTCTATTTTTCAATTCATGTATTTTCATAAAATGCAGCAATATCAATCCTTTGCATGCAGCCATGGGTGGAAAAGGGGAGGGAAGAAAGACTAAATTTCAGTAAAAGTCCTAAAAAATACACCTTTTCAACAATGAAGAAATTAAATAAACTGAAATATAATACTTTCCTAAGATAATCACGTATTCAGTCTAGGCGGCAAGGGTGTGGCAGTATTGTGCAACTCTTTACATTCTGCCATTTGACAAACAAACCAGCGTGCATGAAGGCCCAAGGTGGTCCATATCAAATTGATACTCAAAAAGGCGAGTAAAACATACCAAAACAAAAGAAAAGTAAAAATCAACTCTGCACAGATGGGGCAGCCAGAAACATGTAAACAGTAAATATTTGGATATCCCATTTGCTGTTCCAAGGGCACTATCACTATAGTACACTCAATGAGCATATAATATTCTCCAATAATTGATATATGGTTTTTCAACCTACCACAACTGTAAAACAACTTTATAACACAAACAGTAAATATACCATAAAACTTGAGTGATGAGAAAACAAAATAATAATTTTGCAAGAAAATCATGACTGACAATTTCTTTCTATGTGGGTGAATGTATCATGGCCTGGAGCAACTTGAGATTACCTTAACAACCCTGCTGGCCTTCTTTTTAAAGCATCAAGATTAAAACAACAAATGCCAAGTCTTGCACAGAATGGGCAAACCTAAGAAAGCAGTGTCCTACACAGAATGAGTTTATGGCAGCATAATTTATAACTGACATATTTACAGCAACATGGCAGAAATATCCATGATTTGTACCAAAACACTTTTGACAGTTATCAGTAATTAGTACTATGGTAAATGTGACTAGAAGAGATAGATTACAAACATTTCAACAGTAATGATTATCTATGGTCAGCTTTCACTCTTCCATGATCAGTGTGTGATAATGAAAATATACATACTATATTGAAACTAATCACATTGGTGTTTGTGGTGTGATAGTGAAACACTTTTATTTAAATTTGGAGTACGTTATGTCAGAAGTCTGGTTTGCAGTAAAGGATAGATGGGAAACTAGATTATGTTAAGTGAGTAATCTATGTACTATATTTGGGACCAAAATCTCTTAGAGACTGTTCAGCATGAAACTGAAACACAAAATGAGACATAGTGTACTTATGATAAGAAGTGTACATGTGAAGAACCTTAGGTAAAATTTTGTTCTAACAAGCATAAACGTTACAATTATCATTGATGATACAATTAATGATATGAAATGCAGTCAATTTTTCCTTTCTACATACGTATAAGGTTACACACAAATGCAAGTTCGTCGCATTAAAGCAATGCATATTTAGATATTTGGATTCACTCAATTGATAGACGTTAGAAGCAGTGTGTGTGCCATACAACTAGAAACGTGTTCCCATATGTGTCAGCTGATGTCTAGGTAGAAAAGCTTGTGTGGCCATTACTGTAGTAGTTCATGTAAAAATCATTATATCTTCTTCACTTATGGTTATGTGATGCTGGTGGGAAACACATAAGTGAGATACTCCCAGTGAAGTTTGCAGCTACCTGCACATTTCGTAAAATTAGCTGTTCAATAAACAGAACACTGATTTGTGATATGATTAACTTGTTATTATGATGAAATACCTTAACTTTTTAAAACAGAAGACCTTTTTTTTATGATACAGAGTTTAGATATTTTTGTGAAGGATTATACGAATTCTGACATGTGATATTATGTGCCTGTTATATTTTTACCCTAATCTTAATCTGTTATACTGTTAAAAATTATTACCAACCATTTTGCTTTTATGAGTGCCATCTTCATGGAGATTGACCAAACCAAAAACCAACCAAATGGAGTTGTAAGCATTTCTTGATATTTATGTACTTACATGTTTACATAAACCACATAAAAAAAAAAAGTTTTTCATTGTTTTGAAATACGAATTTGGAATTTTCCTTTACCGAAAATTAATACTTTTATAAAGTAGTTTTCACACTGTATGATGATAATCTGTGCATGGTATGAATTAATCTGATGAATATAAAAATATGTTATCATTAAAATAATGGGTTCCATGTAATGATCAATGATGTCATGGGTTTACTCACTGTAAATATGATTTCCATGGGTTGGGTGCACTGATTGGAATCCTCTTCCCCTTGATATTAATTTACTGACATCCTTGCTATGGTACACATATGAAAAATGTGAATGTAGGTGCACATCCACATCAAAATATGCAGGAAGATGAAACAGTGCATGCCTTTTCTGAAGGGCATGATAGCAAATGAGACCGTTTCTTTGCCTGTTCCTGATGCTTCCTCACTAACCAGGAAAGATATAGCAAGTATGAAGAAAATTTTTTTATTGTAAACAACTTTGACACTATATTAAGACATATGTGGGTCTGAAAAATTACCCATCTGTAATTGAATATGCAACCATATTCAGATTCTCACCGTAGTATACAAGGATGTGATTTTCCATGACAGTATATATAAATTCAGTGACATCTGCCTGTGTTTGAATCCTTATCTTGTTACATTATATTCTGAGATAGATGCATATTTTCTACATGGCCTGCTCAACTGAAAAATTTTTTCAAAAGAAGTACTTGTCAGTCAAAGTACTAGAACCAGAAGGTGAAAAGTCACAATACATCCTTATACCACATCACACATTAAAACATGAATCAAAGAATTAATTGATTAATTCATTTTAATTATGCAATCCCATGGCCCCTCTTATGGGGCACCTGCAGCTTCAGGGCTGCATTCCAGTCAAGAATTTCCTCCATGAGACAGCACTCTTTTGAACACTGATGATGACACAGCCTTGCTGAAAGTGAATTTTCACTAGTGATGTAACCACAAGTAAGTGGAGTCCAGTTAGGCTCTGCCAAAGGTTCAGAGGCCCTGGCTATTCCCAGCTTTGAAGGCCCCTAGCCATGATAGATTAAAAAATAAATGACCACATACCAAACAAGACCAACCCTAAAAAAAGTACAATAAAAGTTGAATATTTTTTACCAAAAATTGCTTTTCTAGCTTTTTTCTATATAAAAACACTTACTAGTGATGAAAAAATGTAGCTTTAGTGCAATGTCACAATCATTGCTAGGCAAGATGAGCTCATCCAAATGCTCTTGTCCCATAACTGAGGAGCGCCTCTTTACCTTCTTCAACATGTAGAAGGTATGTTCACCTGAAGCCACTTATGCAAGCTCACCGACAAAAGCATGCAATGCAATTATGATATTAGAAAACATCCCAGAGAGTCAAAATTCAAGTACTTCTTGGAAAAATTCTTTTGGCATGCACTCCAATTTCAAATTCATAGAGAAGTGCATTCAATTTAGGAAGGTGAAGAAAAAGTATATTCAATTTAGGAAGATGAGCTCATCATTGAGATCTTTTGAAATTTCTATTTAGTACTGCTGGTGAAACTGCTCAGCTGCAAAAAGTAGATCTTGATCACTCAGTCTGTTGAACTGCTAAAGAAACTCAAAGTGATTAGAAATCAGTCACAGCAACTTAAGATGATGTGTAAGACCTAACTGAATAGATTTAGTGATGACAAAGACATTGCTCCAACAGTGCTGATGAGTATTGGCTCCAATCCATAAGTTGTGATCGGTGAAGACCTCAGATGAAACACCAGTATTCTATGCTACTAAACTGGAATCAGTCAGGATCACATCCATATGTTCATGAATGTGATGAATATCAATGATCAGACTTTTCACCATGCACAGAAACAGGAAGATGTTGCTTCAAAATTTCCAGTTTTTGTGGACTACTATTGAAGATACCATACATTTTCTGAGCAGAGTAAATAATTGCATCCATGCATGATTCAATGCAGTGTACACCTGCAAGATTTAGGGTGTGATTTCCACAGATTGAGAAAATGTAATCTGGATAATGCTTAAGCAGAACTGCTTGTACACCTTTCTACTTCACCGCCATCCTATACAGCATCCGAAAAAACCTTGTCTGTCTCCCCACACAATTTTAAAGGCAATGTTACATTCGCAAATCTTATTACTTTATCATCTCTCCTTTGTCCTTGATTACTATCTTTCTCTTCTTTGTCCTTGATTACTGTCTTTATCATTTCTCCTTCGTCCTTGATTATCATCTTTGTCATCTCTCTTTTGGCCTTGATTACCATCTGTAGAGATCTCAGCATGGAACTGACAAGGTTCTGGAAGTATTTTAGGTCCCTGTTTTAGGTCCAATGGGCCTTGATCTCCTGAGTGAGGCAAGTCATTGATGAGGTGTTGCAGGAAGTTGCCACCTCATCATGCTTTCTGAGCATCCAGTGTGCTTAGAAATCTCATGTGTACCCACATTTTCTTTCTTCCAGGTGAGAATTCTGGCTTCTCTTCTGCAGAAAGGTAAAAGCCAACCATCTTGAAGCACATAAGAAGAAATACAGCATCCAAAAGTAAAATTCCAAAAATGAAATGGTAGCCATGAAGAGTAAAGAAAGAACATTATTCCCTCAAGATGGCCTCAGGCAAACTGAGGCAGGTTGTTACTGCTCACACCAATAGAAGCACTAGTCTCAGCAACCAGATGTATGATGATTACACCCTGGGAAAGTCATGTGCTTTTACCCACAAATAAACCTTAGCTGTGTGTTGCCTTTACAAATATATGAATATATGGTGGCGAACACTGTTGTTTGAAGACACAATAGATTCATGTAAAAAGTTTGACCAATGCAAGTTAAAACCTAATTTCAAAACCTTCTAGAATTTCTAGTAGTCAAGCAGCAAATTCTTTTCCAGTTTTTCTCATGAAATTATCAAACAGGACAAACTGTTCTTCCTCTGATAATTTTGAGTTGTCTTCAATTGTAACATAATTTTCTAATAACCATAGTGTCTGTTCCTTGTAAGACCAATATGAAATGGCATCAGTAATGAACGAAAAGTACTTGGCATTTTGAATCTCATCGAGAGTTGTTATTTGCATGGATAACTTACAGAGCTGGTGTTGCTGGACTCTACCCACTTGTGTTCATCCTTTCCCTACTAATGATTGTATCATAGTCTCGAAGCTGCAGAACCCTCTGGAGATGGGGACCTGGGGTTATGTCACCAACATGTTGATTGAAATCAAAGAAAGCCGAACCACGCAGAAAGAAAAAGGATGACAATCAGGATGCACTTAAGAAAATTTTCCAGTTATCAGTTCCTGTAGCGAATTCAGTCAAAGATAGATTTTCAATTGACATTTCAGCTGATGCTGCCCTACTGGTCAATTTCCATGCACTATTTTTCTTTGTGCAGTGTTGAACTTATGTGATGGTATTTGCTCTTTCAACTTCCTCCAACCTTTGTTGATGCTCCATCCTGAGTGATCAGAGAGAACTGATGCATTAGCAGCACTTTTGTTCACAGTAAAACATAGAACACAGCACAGTTCGTTTTTCTATACTCCAGTATAACAAATTTCTTGTGCAGGTCTCACCACTTGGAAGAGTTTTTTGTCAAAAGACAATTATTGCTATCTCATGGAATGTTGCTTGGTATATCAAAACAACCAATTTGAAGAAATTATTTCATTTAGATGGCATTGTTTTGGTTGATAATTCCAACATCAGTCAGTCAAACCTACAGTGTTCATGAATTCTTGCTCTTGCTGAGTAAGATGTAGATCCACCCATTGCTGGTGAGTGTCTTGATTGTAGACAGGATCTTTTGCTAAATCTGTCATGGTTGGCACACCTTCCTTTGGATAAATGTACTTATGCTAAGGTACGGGCACTGAAATTCCACCTGATGTGTTTGTGGAATTTAAAGCATTTGAAGCTCTGTTTGTTATATGAGGTGTGTGTTCTAATAGTTTGAAAACTGAGGTTATTGGCTTTGAGCTTTTTGGTAGGCAGCCAACGACCAGGGAGGTATTTTACCAGTACTACACACCTGGGTATCTGGAGGGTTAGGGACATCAGCTTAGTGAGCCAGCTCTTCATTGGTTGTCAAGTAGCGCTCCTCTGACCCAGGTAGCTGTCTCTTCTTTCTGCCTCACTAACACATGGACTACTGGAATTCTATCCACAAATGTACAATCTCTCCTTGTCACACATAACACTTGACACCACTTAACTCACACGGCTCATTCTTCATAACTCTAGATATACCTGTGGTGAGCACTATGTGCTAGCCCTGCCTTTTGGCAAAATGGTAGGAGCAGTAGATAGAAGTAGTTGGAAGAAACATTTGGGCAGGAGCATTAGATAGAAGTAGTCTGTAGGAACATTAGGTAGGAGCCTCAGCAAACACTGCACAAGAGTTGCTCTCTGCCAGTGGCCTGTTAAGGGTGAGACAGTAAAGGCTAAGAAGCAGCACAGGAATTCACCATTTATGGAAATTCTATTGCCATGGCCATCCCTTTGAGGGAGTTCCAATTGGAATGGGCATCAGAGATATAGATATATAGATAGAGAGAGTTCTTAGGTGCTGCTGCTTCACTCAACTGTTTTCACAGTATCTTGCTAGCACCAATTTTGAATCTTTTTACATTAATCTACCTAAAACAAGAAATAAGAATTAAAACAAGTTCCATTAAAAAATTCATCATGAAATGAAAAGTGACTCTCATCTGAAAAAGAAGGCTTTGGCCAGATCCCCTTTTGTTCCATTTTGAGAAATGATGCACTTGTTGTAAGCATGGTGTCCAAAAATTTCAGAACAATGTGTCCTCATAAAACCTACTACTGCTCTATGTAATTTCAACCATATGGTGAAAAGTCAGTCCACTATTCTACTGCAAGTTATTAACACTTCTTTCAATGGTACTAATTACAAAACTTTCTGATGCTGATTATGATTATCAAATTTTCAAAAAGCCTGATTTGAATATGATTACAGTTATAATATTCCAAAAATTTTGATTATGGTTAATATAATGACTACAGCTTAATCAGAATCACCTAAGATTATTTGATTATAATTTAAATCAACCCTATGTCTGCTTACACAACAAGAGGTTTATCAAATATATGCCTACTATCAATACAAATCTAACTGCACATTTCTGTCTTAATTTCTTGTTGTTTTCATAATTTCAGAAGCATTAACAAAGGCTTCCTTGAGGTTTAATGCAAGGTTAAAGCCACTTTCAGTGAGGCTGTATCACTGGAGTTAAATCTCGATAAGGAACTCAACAGATAGATATGCAATATATTACACCATGGCTGCTCTTACATCTGAATGGAATCATCCATAACAGCAGGTCATCTGGCTAATCATAGTTTGCATAGGTCCATTTAGAGCTGCTGGGTTTCTCGAAGAAGCAGTTTAAGAGGATAATGGTGGGTGTCTATGTGGATATGATGAGTCCAGAGAGTGACAGAGGTGTTAAGAGTATCAGAGGAATTAGTTAATGGAAGAGAGGAACATGCTCCAGCCTTCACCTCTGTCTCTTTTCTGTAGTCCTCACACACGCTCTCCAATACTGAAACTAAAAAAAAGTATATTAAAGCTCAGACACACATTCAGATTGTTCACTTAATCTTTTAACAATACTTAATATTAATACAATAAAACTACTTTCAGTTATCTAGTTTATCTTCCAAAAATATTGAATATTGATTAAAATATGATTATCTACAGTTACATGACTTTAATCTTACACAAACTGTGAGAGAAGAGCAACAATATATAACTATTCCGACAAGGGATGGTATTTTTCAAACCCAGCTAAAACTTTCTCTAGATTAATTCATCCCCTAACTATGGTATTCAGACCTGTTCTGTATTTTGACTGCTTCCCTTCTCCAGTGTATAAAAAAAAAAAGTCAGATCTTGTCATGTTAACAAATAAAAGTTTTTAGTAAATGACTTGATTGATACAGCTAACATAAGTATAAATCAAATCATGTCAGATAAACGCTATATTGTCATATAACTGAATAATGTAATTTTTTGGAACAATACCTATTCAAAGCTAATACTTTTGTAATTGTATGATATATTGTCTATTTTTTTTTCTTTTTTCCATAACCATATGTTTTATGAAAAGTTTACAAAAACTGTTTATGAAAACAATTATATACTTCAAACCTTCTATATAAGGTACCCTTGCTATCAGATAACAACTTTAACTCTGGCCTTCAATTTCCCTCTTCCAGTCAAGTAAGCCTATTACAGCACATCTGGTTCTTCAAACACAATTACATTTGCTACTGCTGCACTTACTGCTCATATCTTTAAACACAAAAGAAAAGATTACCAGTGTAATATCTGTGAAGACCAGAAGAAAAGGTCACAAAATGAAAACACCATAGGCTGATGAAAGAAGCAGTCAACATAACTGCACTGCAAAAGCATAAACAGGTGAATTATATGAGATGCAGAACAAGGACACTACCAGCCTTACAGTATCATTGGTGTCTTTGGCCTCAGTAAGTTACTGTATGATTTTTTCATCTCTATGAACAAGCACTAGCTGTACTTATGGATTTCATGATTTTTAAGAAGGGTTTAATCCCAGTGAATTATGAACTCCTATATTCAGAGGCATTATGGTGTTATAACCCATCCGGGCAAGTCCTGTCTTTACTGCATAGCTCTCCAATCAAGGGTACATATTTTTCATAGGAAATAGTAGTAGGCAAATCAATATTGCATACGGCTTTAAGTGCTATGGAGCCTCAGTCTGGTAGTACTAGGAAGAAGAAACTGACCAATATGCTGAAAAGTGAGAGTGGAGAAAAGTGGCTGGTCACTATCCTCACGGTATATTCTCTTCAATTTTTGCAGCTGTTCCAGTAGTTCATCTAGAGTCCGCACACGCGATTGCTAACATGGGTCAGTAGGAAATATTAACAGAAGTTTTCAGTCAAAGTATGAACAAACATATATGCCTATGTTTAAACAAATACATTCACACATACACATGAATATCTGACTAAGAGGATACACAGAGGAGCAACTAAGATGGTATGGTATGTGCTTTAAGAGGAATGAGTTACAGTGAGAGGATGAGAACTTTAAAGTTATCCATCTTGGAGAAAAAAAACTGGGGAACTTCATAACAACATTCAAGTTTCTAATCAGCTGGATGATGCTGACTGTGGACAGTTCTTCAAGAGATATAGTACCAAAGTAACCAAAGGCCATGACAAGAAGCTATGTAAGAAGATGGTTAAAGAGGATGAAAAGAAGTGCTAGTTTTATGTAAAGTGGTGGATGGTTGGAATAAACTAAGGAAGAGGTAAATGCTGAAAGTGTACATAGATTTAAATGGTTACTAAAGGGCTCAGAACTTTCAGATGGGGCCCCACATGTGTAGAACTCTATAATGTATAAATAGGTAAAAACACACACATAAACACAGTTCAGACAACTAATCACAGTGTATATATTAATAAGCAAAAATTTAAATATGCTTCTCAGGTCCAGTTACTGGATTTAAAGAAGTATCATACAGAAATAATGGGTAAGGTCCAAAAAAAGGCAACTAAAATGACATCAGTTATAAGAGATTTGATTTACAGTGAGAGGCCATAAACTTGCTCACCATGAAGAACAGAAGAGAAAGGGATAACCTCACCGCAACTTCAAGTTTCTAATCCAGCTTGATAATGTTGACAGTCATCAGTTCTTTAAAAAGGAGAGAGCCACCAGAGACCATAACAAGAAACTATGCAAAACAATTGCTAGAAAAGTTGTAAAGAAGTCACTTTACAGTATAGTACAAGGATCTCTCAATTTATGTGATAGTTCCTTTCTTGAAAACGATTGTGTAAATCATATAATGTAAGTAATGGATATTAGGGGGTTTCATTATTAACAAGACAGTACCAAATATCATAACAGCGAAAAACTACAGTATACACATACCATGAAATATAAGATACTATAATGTACATTTGTTTCATTCTTTCCATAACCAAACTTCAGAAATTCAAGATCTTAGATTCACTGATTAATGTTCCACTCTTGGCACTCTCCCGTAATGTCTGAGCACATGCATTTTAACCTCGATGGTGGTGTTCTCATGCTTCTTAGCACCGTTGATGTTTGGAGAACTTAAAAGTTGCTTTGGTAGCATGATGCAAGGGGCACAACACGGGTAATTTATAATACACTACAGCATAAAATACTGTAGCACTCCATTATTATAGACAGCATCCACGCCATGCATATTCATGCTTCTCACACAGTGCTAGCAACATCACTCCACTCCACTGCCAGCCCAATGAAGATCACATTTTTGCAAACTTAAGCCTATGTTAATTAAAAAAAAAAAAGGTGTAAATGGACCATGCTAGTTACTCTGAAAATGGCATAAATCAAATACACGTAAATCAAAAGGTCCTTGTACTGGGGTATTGGAATGGAACAAACTAAGCAATGAGGATTGCATATCTCTTAAGGGGGTCCTACATAGACTCCAAAGCTGATCTGATATATGGTTGATGAAATTCAACCCAAGCAAATGTAATCAATGAGGATGGAACAGAGTGAAAGAGGGCCTTAATATTATTACAATCTAGCAGACAATGAGCTTCAGAATTCAGTGTGTGAGATGGACCTGAGAAGTGACATCACTACTAACCTTCATCAGAGTCCCTATTTAAGCACAGCAAACCCTTAATTTAATGGACTAATAGGGGGAAGGGGTGTCTGTTAATACTAAAAGTCTGTTAAATCGAATGTAACCTATTACTGTGTCACATTTAAGTTCACATGCTTTCTTTTAACTTCTCTATCACTTGCTGCCATTTTGAATTGTAAGGATTGTAATCATTTAATAAATAAAGTCACAATTCTGAAATAACAGAAACACTGCCTACAACCTGACCGTATGATAGCTTGAGGCAGACTGAGACTGAAACAAAGCATTGAAAGCGAGTCTACCACAGGCTACCAAAAACAAGTGTAATATCAAATGCGTATGGTTTGAGATTTTTTTAATCTTTTTTAAATCTTTTAAACTATTATTACTTATTTGTCCAGTCCATTAAATCCAAAAGACGCTATATCGAGGTCCATTAAATCCAGGCTTTATTGTATAGTAAAAGAGACAAACTGTCTGCTGGCAAATGTTAAAATATCTTTCAAATATATGGATAAGGAAATATTTAGCAAGCTGTTCATATACTACATAAGTCCAAAACTAGATTATGCTTCTCAAGTACAGCCACAGCACATAAAGACGTACAAAGAGCCAATACAGAAGGTACAAAAAAGGGTTATTTAAGAGAAACGAGTTCCAGGGAAAGTCCTAAGACTTGCCTACCACAGAAGACAGAAGAGCGAGGAGTGACCTGATCATAGCCTTTAAGTTTTTAAACTACACTGATGATGTAGACAGTGAATGGTTCTTCAAAAAAATGTAGGGATAGAAAAACCAGGGGATATACCATGAAATTAAGCACAAAATTTGTTAAAAAAGATGTAAAGAAGTACTTCTGTACTGTTGGAGTGGTGGATGAATGGAATAAACTGAAAGATTTGATAAATGTGGAAAGCATACATAAGTTAAGAGGGTTGTATGATACTAGAGAACGTTTAGAAGATGGGGCCCCACAAGGAGACAACTTCCTCCCCATACAATATGAAGAGGAATTTACAAATAAGTTATTACACACACATCCACATTAATGTATGCAGGCAAAGATACAGAGACAAAATTATAAAAACAAGAAAGGATTAATGAGAAAACAGATGGTAATATCCTGTACAAAAGTGAAAAATTCAGTATGCATTGCAGTCTACACATATCATACACATTCCCCAAAATTATAGTTTTCCATACTGTAACAAGCATGTATTTGCACATTGCTATCATACATGAAATCTAACATTTTGAGATAACGAACTACTAACCAACACTTAAATGTATGCATACTGCCCAAAATGTCTCCAGTGGGGTTAAATTATTTGATTAGGATGGCACCCCAAAATTTTCACTATGAATTTTCAAATTCAATAAACTTTTTGTTATCTTTAGTAAGTAGTGATGCACTCATAGAGAAGGGAAATTCCCCAATAGATGAAGGTAAGAGTTGCCATAGTCCACTATGTAATAAACAGCATGTTGCCCTGTTATGACATCATGAAGGCCTTTGCTTTATTTCTTATTAATTGGGATTCTTCCCTTCAAAGCACTTTTGTCTAGTTATCTTTGCAAGGGAATCTCTTTCACCTATCACAATGACTACTACTTATCAGCTCCTAAAATTACAATAAGCAAACTGGGAACCCATATGTACAGCAGGTACTGAAATACAATATTCACCAAACATTATATTGGATTGAGACCCTTATCTGCTTTTTAAAAAACAAAACATCTAGACAAATGAACCACAAGAAAAGCAGGTTCAGGCATATAAATCTAAATGCATATGTGTTTATTATAATACTGCTCTTTTAATACATCTTACCATCTTGGCAATAGCTTCATGTAGTTGCTGTGCAGATATGTGTACATGATGGTCCAGCTGGTCATCCTGGCGGGTGCCCACTAGTGCCTCTACCACACTCTTCAAATGTGACACACCAGACTTCCATGCCACTGTCCATTCCTGTGCTGCAGTCCATGCAGATCTCACTATGGCTGACACCACTTCCCGGGTGCTGTGTCCTTCAGGCTTTTCTCTTGGTAGGACAACTACATCTGAAGATATGCATAATATGTGCAGATCATACTAGGCATAACTGTGACAACAACAGAATTAACACAAAAATTAATACTGTACTCCCAAACGAAGTCATCTAAGCAAATCCTACCATAACATCTAAAGCTACATACAATCAACAAAAACAAAGCATTGCTAACCTCATCCTGCTTTACATTTGAACAGAGGATGAAGAGTTGATATACTCTCCAGGGTACCATCATGTATTGGTATGATTGCTCTCAACTTTCTCATTTTACACACTCCCAAACTCAGACACCAAACAAAAGTATGGGAATTTTGGCTGTGGCATCATCTACATAAACACTGGAATACATCCCTTTGTCGTACTTGAAGGGTAACTGAATATGATATGTCCTCTGAAGAAAAACCTGGTTTAACAAGAGATATACACAGGTATAAGTATGTGATTAAATGGGGCTCTCTCAGAGAATGTGTTTTACTGAAGTGGTTCCCCTTTAATAAATCAGTGATTAACACTGCTCTAGAATAAGACTAAACCCCAGATCAACGTGTGCAAAAAGGAAATGAAAATAGTCCGATTCCAGACACCCTGACAGTATTTAATTGTTTCATTTACATCTATTGGAGTAATAGGGGGTTACAATGAGGAAAGAACTGGATCTGAGGGTCTTCAGGCAAATCCTGCTGAGAAATGCTGAACAAGGGTAACTTTGTTCATTTCAACTTCCACCAAACCCATGGGCAGAGATACTTTTTTTGTTGACTGTGCATTCCTTCTTGAAATCTATAAAAACAGTTCCAAATTTTTAATCTCATCACCTGATCAAAGAATCTTTGATAGCAAATAATAAGCTATGACTATTTTCTACAAGGCCAAAGAACAAACATTTAGCTGTACTGTTTCTTTGTTTTGTAGAAACTCTTTTCTGTCATTTTGAATTATCTAACTTGTTATGAACACAAAGCCCTTAAGTGTTTTCATACTAACTTAAAGTCCTTTTCCTTTGGACAATGGTATAATGTCAGAATCTATTTAATCTTTTAGTGCATAAATTATGTTTCAAGGTCCAGGCACACAGCATTAAAATCTCAAATATTTTTTTCGTTGCAACATCCCCACACTTTTCTGATTCTGTCAATTCTCCATTATGCTAAGCAATTGTACAATTCTATCTTGTATCATTTTCATTTAATGCAAAATCTCCTTTTAACTCTGCAATTCTCAGTTACTTTCTTTCTTATTTACCCACTTTATTCTCCTGTCTTTATTTCCAAACACAGAATCTTATCAATCATATGTGAACTCATTATCAAATTAGGCTTCCAATTCCTCTTGTGCACCTTATAAGCATGGAGTGAAAGTGTATTAGACTAGTCTAGGAATGTGCTAGTAACAGAGGATTAGGTTTGTAAGAGACAGAGAGAGCATTTAAAGAATAGATTATAGATGATGGAGAAAGCTGTGTCAGTTGATGAGTACATTGGGAATGAGGCAAGGAAAGACAGAAATATAAGGTAGGAAGATATTACAAACAAATTGGTAAAAAAAAAAACTCTTAAAGGGTAGGAAGGCCGGAATTATTGATGGAGTGCTGAACAGAGGAGGTTAAACTTTTGAGGGGTGTATTTTGAATGCGTGCATGGAAGGATGGGACAGTGTTCAGGTGCCCTGTGATTGGTCAGCCATTAATTGTTCCTCACTATAAAAAAATGTGCAGTGAAAGTGAGAGTATGAATCATTAAGGAATAGGTCTCCTTGCACATATGACATATATGATAAGGTAAATTGGATTTGTGAACCCCTTGTTGGTTAAGAACAAGGTGTGCTTAGGAAGTGAAATGCAGATCTGATATTTGCACATTATAAACTCAGCGTGGTGCTATAGTTCAAGTCTAAGTCAGTTATAGCACAAAACTCTCACCATTATATTCCTTATCCACTGTAGTGTACTGAATAATAGGATCATTCCAATTTTTGCACTTCCCTCAAAAGAGCCAGATAAGAATAATCAACATCCAGCTCCCTAAACAGCAGTATGCCAAGTGGGTTTGGTTTTGCTTTCAGATGTACAGTATCACAGGAAAGAAAATGCAGTCACACTGCAGCATAATTATAAGTCTGCCACAAATTCACACTACACAAGCTTTCAAACAATCATTTTTTACCAACTGTCCTTTAGTTTATCTCCTTACTTCTGTCTTCTACCTTCCCTCAGTGCACACTGGTTGAGGTAACCCTCATTCTTGTACTGTACTTACTTTACCTTCTGTAAACCATACAATAGTCTCAAAGGTTTTCAGCTCCCCCAATCTGATCTTGAACTAAGTTATTGTGTTACTATTCTGCTTAGTGAAACTGACGGGGACAGCAGCCTTTTTCCCTGTCTTTTTGTCCCCCTTTCTTAATTCTCTAATTTAATTAGGGCCCAGCCTTGATGTGGACTTTAGTCTGTGAATGAAGCCTTCAAAAAAAAAAAAAGAAAGAAGAAATGTAACTGACACCTGTTTCACATATGCAATAGCCATACATGTAAAGTTTTTCAGCAATTTTTGAGCACTGGTATAAGAAGGGTTTCAACCCTGAAAGATGGGATGGTCAGCATTAAAAATGTTTGAGGAAGAAGCTGCATTTGCCACCATGCTGTGACAGTGGGAAAAGGTTATCAGAAACAGACAGAATAATAAGCAAGATTTATGATGAAATTTATTTTTATTACACACAACACTTCACCAAACACTATCATTGGATGTATACAAAACACTTTTCCATGAATTAGATATCTTAAAACTTAACCACAAACATGCCATTTTTACGATTTAAGGACAAAGAAAACCTAGTTTCATATGACAATTAACAGACTGGATTGTCATGCATTTATGTAGATATGTGCAGTCAAATATTGTAAAAGAATGTTACAACAAAACAACATACCTAAATAGTACTTTGTCAATCTACAAAAAGCTTGAATTATGCAATTCTTTTGCAAGTAATTAAAAAATGTACGAAAGTGAGTGGGAAAAGCACAACAATGAAGAAATCTCATCAAAATCAGTAAGAAGAAAAAGCTTCATAATATTACTATACAGTATGTGAACTATAAAATCTAATTTCTATCAAGTTTATTCTATAAATGAAATGAACAGAGTAATTAATTCCAAGAAAATCTGATCTAACTAAAATACATAACCTAGCTAAGTTTGCAAGATTCTTCAAACACTGTTAATCTGATACAAGTAAGCCTTGGCACATAAAGGCTTCACCTTGGTCAACATATGGTAAACCTAAATGAATCATAATTCAAAAACATTTTCACTTCGTGGAATTAAAAGATGTAAGGGTAAACAATATCATCAATCAAAGAGAAAAGGAGCAAATTCCTGAATATTACGGCAAGAAGTCAACCAAAATACTCATATAAAAAGTTAAGTAAAACTGGAAGTAGCTTATACAGCACATACACTCTTAAAAAATATTGTACCTTAATCAAAGTAGCACAATTAGAAGAGGTCATGATGAGGAATGAAAAATGTATTGCATCCTTAAGTGGCTAAACAAATAGAGTAGTTCTGAGTCTTCAATACTTATTAATGTAACAAATGGATAAGACTAACAACATACATTAAAAGTGATTTTTCAGCTACAGTCATATTGACATGAAACAAGTCTGAGGAAGTTTATTAATGTAACAAATGGATAAGACTAACAACGTACATTAAAACTGATTTTTCAGCTACAGTTATATTGACATGAAACAAGTCTGAGGAAGCTGCACATTAACAGAAAGATACAATTGAGACAATGTAGAGTAATCTGTTAGGAAATCTTCAATTTAAAACAGTATCATTTCAAAGATTGGTGAATTAATACCTAAGTTCCAACATAATGTCCTTCCAATGGTTTTATTGAATCCTTAAACAAGTACACATTTAAAAGTATATCTACTACACCATAAAGTTTCAGAGACACTAACAAATAAACTGCAAGACAAACAACCAATATTCAGTTTTTGGAGTATCAAGAAAATGTTCTTGTTAGGCAAGAATCTGAATATCTATTGGCCTACTGTTAAAATGTATCATACACTGCACTTTAAATTCTCCTGACATTTCACTGAAATTTTGTGCACTAATCATTCACTACAACTGTTTTTCAATGTCTTACTTTAAATCCAGTTATACAAGCAATGATCAATGTCTTACTTTAAATCCAGTTATACAAGCACTGAGCTCTTAATTTCAAAAGTTAAACTTAAGTTTTACTTCTTTAAATTTCATGTACAATTCAAATGTAAGCATATCACAGTGTATCTTTCATTCATCATGATAAAGAAGCAAAACAATAAGTCTAATGGATGCTACTCATTATTATGTTCTCTTGTTCAGCAAAACAAGTGCATTACAGCATGAGAATCTATCACATAATGTTTTCACAGTTATGACTCATGTATATTTGTACTTATATTTGTCCACACATTTTTAGGTATCCCTGCCCTTTGCCAGCCTGCAGGTTTGGGGATCCACTTCTGTACAATTAATTTCCACTAAATGTGCATGATCCAATCCATTTAGCAATGGAAAAAATGCCAAAAATTAATTTGAGACACAAACATCCTCCATTCCAACTCTTTTTCACTGCTTCTTTAATCATCATTACATATTAATTCTAACTAGCACTGGCTTAATTCTATACTGTTAACTTATCCTCAACTTTTATTTTTATTTGGCAAGTCTACTGTCCTCTCATTATCCTTTAATAAAGTGTCAGTGCCTTTGCATACCACAATTTCAGAATCAACAGAAGACTCCTCATTCTTTAGTTTCTTACTCACCACCTCTTTATCACTTTCATATCCACCATCATCTTCAGTAACACTAAAACTACTATTAATTCTCTTTGTTGCAGTTGTATTACTGTTTACAAAGTCACTTGCACAAATGTCAAGCTTACTCTTTGTATCTCTATCAACAAAGACTTCACTTCTTTCCGATATGTCAACTATTTCCTCTATGTTTCTCTCTTCTTCCTCCACTTTCTCTGCCTTCTTCTCTCCTTCCTGTGTTTTCTTTGTTTTCGTTTCTCCTCTAGCCTCACTTTTTCCAAATGTTTCTCCCACCTCTTTACTTTCTTTAACTGGTCCTATCTTTACTCCTTCCATCATTCCTTGTCCACCCACTACCTTTCCACTGGTAATATCTTTCATTTCAACACATTCACTATCGTTAATCGCATCATCAAAAAAATCATTTTTAACAATGAACCGCACACATTGAAGGATTACATTCCTTTCATGTATAATATTTGGTTGTAAGAGTTTCTCCAATAGTGTTTTGCGTCTCTTTGGGAATGGAAACGTTTTAGTTGGCACTGGTCCTTTGGTACCCCTCTGATGTCTTGGTTGTCTTCTGACTTTACGTTTGCCTGCAGTATTAGCATTCCGAGTTAAATTCTGCTTATTTTCACCTGTGTCCTCACTCTTCTTCTGGCTTTGTGAAGGATTATTTATAATGCCATTCAAAGGAAGTGTCTTCAGTTTTTCATCACTCTGACTAGGAACTAGCAAATCTTCACTCTCCACTTCTGAATCAGAATAGGCTCCCATCAAGGAGCCTAATGCACCTCCAAGAACAAGTGTTCCTGCACTAGCATCCTTATCTTTAATAACTGTGTGCCACTCTTCATCATCACTAATATCAATATCAGCATCTTTAAATGTTTCCACGTTATCCTCTAGGTCAACTATGTCTAAACTTTTGTTTCCAAAGTAACTTACTTCACCTGTACTCTCATAAAACTGCTTTGTACCTCTGAAGGTAGGAAGACCATCTTTAACTTCACTATCTGAATCAAAGAGGTCAACTTCAACGAATGCCTTAGGTAAAGATGTAGGCCCGTCCCGTCTTCGAGCCTTCTTTTGTTTGCTTTTGCCTTTGCCTCTTTCCTTCTTTGATTCATCGAGTATATTTATCGTTGAGACAGTTTTAGCAGCCTCTTTTTCATTATATTTGTTTGTTTTATCATCTTTGCATTCTCTCTGCATAACAGTCTTAACAGTTTTGTTGTATTTCCCCTTGTCCTTCTTAAATGGTTTTTTATTCTGACCTAACTTTTCACCCCTTTTCAACTTTTCCATCTGTTCTGCCCTTCGCAGTTCTGCTCTTTGAGTAGTGGGAAACCTCTTCTTTCTCTCTGCAATCCATGTCTCATCATCTATTTGTAAATTGGCAAAATTGACAAGCATGTGTTGGTTATTAATATGCTGATCAATTATCTTTATGTGAGCACTTAATTTACACTCTGGAAATGGACACTCAACATGCTCTTTTAAATGTTCATCAAGCCTCTGCTTATTATAAAATGTGCGGTTACAAGGTCCACATGATAAAAATTTTCTTTTATCTCTTTCAGAATAATAAGTGGCAGTGGTATGGTAGTATGCTGCCCTAGCATTTGTGACAGGCATTCCATGTGAATGGGCAGGATACTGATATTCCGGTTGCACAGATCCAAAGCCATTTCCATCTGACTTATTACCAGTGTATGGACTGTAACCAGATTTATATCCAGGACCTAAGCCAAAACTAGATTTAGAATTATTAATCATGTTTTGTACTTTTTCACACTGAGCTTGGTATGCCTGACAATCTTTATGGTTACCAGTTTTCTTAGACACTTCTTGCAGTCTATTACGGTTCTGTAATTCAACACGTATCTCAGGAGTCATCCATGCTGCTTCTTTTCGGTGCTGGTAACCCAGAGGAGGCTGTCCTGGTGGGCCATAATAATTCCACTTTAGTGGTAGATTACCAGGCGCTACAAAGGAGTTCCCCTCCATTATTGTTTGACACGGCTAGGCTGAGGCTGCTCACTCAAAATCTGCCAATATAAAGGGCTAAAATCACTAAATGGTTTATCCTCACAATAATGACTGGTTATCAATGAAGTTGTGGTTTTAACTATTAAAGCATACAAGGAATGGATAAAAACATACTTAAAAATCAAGAAAAGTTGAGCCTCCTCCATCCCATACTATTACAGGATCCATTTTTAAGAGTTTATCATTCTATTGATCTAATCATGTAATGTTCGACTAATTCATATAATCAAGCTGATAAGTCACTGAAACATGGTCAAATTCCCCAGTAATTCAACCGAAAAATACCTAAACTCATCCATATGAACATCTCATTAGGGCTTGGGATTCTCCAACAAACTGTTCCTTCCAGCTATTTTTTCTAAAATGTTCTCCTTTATGTCCTCCAGACAGAAAATGAGGTGTGGTAATTACATTGCCTGTTCATAGAAAAGTTATTGTATGCATCTCCTCTGTGTGTTGGAACTGAACACCTCTGAAGTTCCATAAGGTTTATCATTATGATATGAATCAATACAGGCATGATGATGGAAACCAAATCATGCATTTATAAATGTCTGTCTGTATGTCCCAGATTTTGCCCTACAATCATTAGCTCTGCCAAGGTATGTTGCACCTACATATAATGAAATTATTCATTTCATTGATCTTTGGCTCATGGCCATGGCTTAGGTTGAATGCCTGTCTCTATGTGCATGTCCCACAAACTTAAGTTTGTGCTAAAATGTATTGGATTTTAACCATACTTGGAAGGTTACTTGTTTCACAAATTCTCAGGTCAAGTCCAAAGAAAAAATGAAAACATATTCACATACTCATTCTTAGGTACATCCTCAACTTAAGCTGCAAATATCAACGTCCAATTTTCTGAAAAACAGAAAAGAAATTTCTCTTATGCTTGGCCTTGTTAGGTTTGGAAAGAGTAATGTAAATCCTGAAGTTGTACATTACATCTCTATGTCCTAAGAATTCAATTTCCTGTTACTGGCTCTACCAAACTGAACTGGATGTTTCTCTTATAGGAGGCAATTACTTATTTCATGAATCCTTCTTTCAGATTTAAAGATACAAGCATTTAATGTATCCATCCATTCATATGTCCTGAACTTTAAATTTTGACTTTTAATTTTGCTAAATCAAAATAGATTCAAATCGAAGTTATAACTACTTCTGACAATGTTTTGCTCATTAAAGTGCAAAATCATACATCTTTGCACCTAAGAAACTGAGCTAAGTTGGTTTAAACAAATGATCAGCAACATCACAATGCATTTTTATCTGCTGGTGAAATTACAAATTTCACTGACATTGTTTAAACAAGATAAAGTCAAAAATCCAAATGTGTGTGTTTACATAGTTCCAAAACTAAATAAGAACTATATAAGTTGGATTGCTACCAAAATCTGAAGTATCATTTTCTTTGTATATCTACTCAAGTTTCTAGACGAAGCCAATTCACACATCCCCATGAACTTGTACCCAAAGACTAAACTTTTGTTTCCAAATACTAACTTTCTGAAATTATGCTCACTGTGGATCACACCTAGTGAGATTTCCCAATCATTTCATCAATCATCTATCCAAGACCAAACACAGAGCCAAATAGTACATCTGTATTTTCATGTGCATGCATGCCATACTAAATTGCAGTATGACTTGTGTGTATCAATACGGAAGGTGAATGAAAAGGAATTCATGAGAAATGAGAAAAAAAAAAAGTATTTCATCGAGTTAAGCATGAAGACATGAAAAGCATGGAGGCCACCTCCATGACCCTCAGCTTGACTTTTGTTCACATGGAAATAATTACAGGGCAAATGCACCTAAATTTCTCTTTAAGTGATCCTAGGATGTTGGAGATCTTTGGTAAAAGATGATAGGTAAACAGTATAAATACTTCCATAGGAAAATCACCTCCAATATCCTCCCCAGACATGCCCCTTGCTCTTAATTTTAGCATGTATAGCATGTCTAAATACTGTATATTCATATTATTAACAACACTGTGAGAGTATATAATAAGAGAATATGAAACCAAATTCAACAAAAGAAACAAAAACTGTGTATGAAATACAAGTTAACTCTGAAATCAAGTTAATGATATAAATGAATTAATTTTCCTTGTCCTCACTTCTGGTTAGGAGCTGTTACCCTTGCTAATTACATTCCCCACTTCCCCTCACTCAGCAGTGGACCAGGCCAAGAAAAAAGGCATTTAATACAATGATAATTCATCAGCTTAGCCATGCAAAGGTACTAGCACTGAACATTGAATGATAATGTTTTTCAATGCAACTGTTATGTTTCAAGAATATAATAAGAGATACATGGCACAATTTGAAGCATTATCTTTTAGTAAACAATATTAATACCTTTATGAACTAATAATGAAGCACTTATCTCCTGTGACAATAGACACACCAAAGACATATACATCTTTACAGCCTTTGAAAATTCACAAAAAATCCACTCATCCATCCACTGTTTTCTATGATAACTTAAATGACATGTGATATTCTTCCATTTTCTTTGTGAATAGAGTGTGTGTGTGTGTGCATGTGTGTGTGTGTTTTCTGTTTGTGTGTAGGCATGAATGTGTGCATCTGTGAGCGAGTCCATGCGCGCATGTGTGCTTGGTGGCTTAGGGGCAGGCCACGACTTACCATGCAGTAATACACTGTCCTCTGCTAAACATGACAAATACATCATCTCTCTCTCCCTGCCTAGATATTGGAAGTAATATTCATGCCTGCACAGGAAGCCAGCACTTCAGAGGCTCTCAAGTGTAACTACTTTGGCCCATGCAGCTTGTCTTTTCTTTCTGCCTCAACTACACATAGGCAGCTGGCTTCCACTCAGCAAACATCCAATTTCTTCTCAAACTTAACACTTGATGACAAGTACCTCACAACTTGTTCTTTATAACTCTAGATTTTCATATGATGAGTGCCATGTGCTAACCCTGACTTTTGGCAAAATCTTGTTGAATATACTAGTAAATAACTACTTTCTAAGAATTTTGTGATTAATTTTAAACAATAATCATTTACATCATTTATAAACAAATATAGGTTAATATATGATTTATGACTGAAAATAAAACTAAAAAAGACTGTAAACATTTATGAATGAGAAACCAAAAGACAAACAGCTGCCCAATTCACCTATGGTGTGTGTTTGTGGGTGGAGGGAGCCAGGTTCATTCACATTAGAGGTTACACATGTTATGCACTTGGCAAAAAACATTTAATGTAAAAGGGAATTATGCAAAAATCAACAGAACATAAATAAACTTTACCTAACCTCACCTAGAGGCCAAAATGATAGCAGAAATATCCTAACACTCATATTCATCTTCAGCTTGGGATCACACTGTGTCATCTGGTTGCTGGCATCTAGCGCCACATTAACATTGCATTTCCATGAGCATAACCAGAATATTTTGAATAGATTATAAAAATATTGAAGAAAAACAGTCATGCATTCTACTGATTTTTAGATGCATACTGTAATACCTATTCTAAATAACCCCACATTTTCTCGTATATACTACTGTTACTTTATGTAATATAGTTCAGTATAATAAAATGCCACAAAGAGTTCATAATTTCTATCCATTTCAAGAAATCGGCACGCTTAACATTAACCCCACATTCTCATTAATCATCACAGCCCTCCCCTGATACTCTCTAATCAAGTATTGCTAAACAGCCTTCTCAACTTTTAATTCTCATATCGAAAGGTAAATTTTTACCAAAAAGGGATTTATATGGTATAGGCCAGCAAATATTGATTTTAAACACCTAAGGAACCAATAATACACCTCTCCAGTAAGAAATTTGGAAAAGTTCCGTATTACATTCGTAAAACGCAATCATAAGCTACACCTTAAGACAGACAGCGTGCTCAGGGGTCAACATGTGACTGCCATCCAAACACAAGACACCCAGCACACATCACTATATCAAATCCTTTTCCTGACTTACCAGGCTCTCCAAACAGGGAAGTCTCCTTTGACTTTCTCTCTTGCTTTCGACGTCTACCAGTGGCCATTGTTACTTCAGCATCTTAATACAGCGAAAGTAACCCCAAGACTTAAACAACTTGACTGTCACGCTTAACCAAAGTTAGCAAACAATGACAGCGAACGACTCCTTGGCAGAACCTTGTAACAAACGAACGCATAACAAGTTTGTTCGCTCTATAACAAATTTTACACGCTACTTTTATTTTTGGTTTTACAATTCTTTTTCTCAAGTTATATTATCTCTTGTTAATTCGAAAGTGATCCATCCGCAGATATGTATCTGTAACTATAATAGTTTCGTCATGCTGACCAACTGGTTCTTTGCCTAGATCTATAAAATTTATAGAATAAAAGATTGATTACAAAATTATGTATATGCATGTACTGTGCATATATATATATATATATATATATATATATATATATATATATATATATATATATATATATATATAT
>JAYMFT010369667.1:0-21787 GCA_038088735.1 Panulirus argus
CTCTCTCTCTCTCTCTCTCTCTCTCTCTCTCTCTCTCTCTCTCTCTCTCTCTCTCTCTCTCTCTCTTTCTCACTCTCCTCACAACACGTCACCCACGCTTTAAGACCTTTAAAAGGTTAAGTGGATTTTTTTTTTATCTTCTGTTGTGCAGTTTAACGGATTTATATCAATATCTGACGCGCGTACAGTGGTCTAAATTTTCACCTTGTTAACTTTCGCTTGTGGGTATATATAAATAAATATCTTGGACTGTACTCTCTGTTGGAATTTTGGTGTTTGTTGTAGAAATTTTTGCTCGAGTGTATGAGTACATAACTGCAACTGAATAACGTAAATGTTGTTGGAGACGCCGTGGAGAATGGATACTAAGGGAACGCAGAAACGAAACAGTTGCTTTGCAAAGGCTTGCGTTGCAGAGGACTGCGAACCGCGCGAGTATAAGATTAGGGTAGACAGGGTAAAGTCAGGGCTGTTGAAGCTGGTCAGGTCATAACCCAATATTAGGACGAGACCTCCTTCCTCGCTGGAAAACAATTTTGAAGTTTCGATTCTGGTGTGATTATGGCAGAGCCATGGTGAGTAATTATGGTCGCTGACTTTCCCTTGTATTAATCATAGACTTTTATGGTGTGTCTGAAGTTGAGGTGACTGACATTCCCCTTGAATGATTAATAAGTATCTTGGGTAAACTGAAAGCAAAAAAAGTTCTCTTGACGCAGCTATTTGTTTTTCTGGTATGCGCACACACAAATATTATTCTCATGCCAGATAGCACCACTGTCACACCAACCAACCCTTTCCTTCCCTTTTTCTTTCTCTTGCTGGCCATTCTCCCAAGAACCCTGCAAAAATCCTAAATTCATTCAGCTTCTAAAACCCGTCCCTTCAGTTACTAATTAAGACTGATATTCGTAGCTTTATATCCAGCCACCTGGATCTGAAAAAAAAAAATGGAATTTTTCTTTTAATGTGTGACAAAACCGAGTCGGTTGGGGGTGTTTGTGATGATGGCGATAAGGCCGTTGGTGTGCTGGCAGCAGCTGGCGCGAGTGAGGGGAGTTGCGTTAAACATTAATTTTCTGCAGTGTGGATGCATTTTACTTCACGCTTTATAAGAAAGCTTCGTATTAGTCTCTAGTATAAGAATTTAAAGTGCAACTTGTTCCACGGTCTAAACTGTGAGATTCCTGAAAATTCTAACTTTAGGAATGACAGATTTTGGGCTGAATGGTTTAGGTTTGAATACTATTGGAAAACGTAAATTGATTTGCAGGAATATGAATAATCGTAGCCTCTCAGGATAACTTTACATGGAGATTCTGTAGAATATGTAAACCGACTGATTTTCTTGCTGCGTGATCCTCTAGTTAAAACTGACGGCTGGGTGAACAGTTTAAATCAACGTTTTGTCCAACTGCAAACTGCTCTTCCATTGAACTACCAACATCGTAGTGTTTCACATTTACAGCATCTTCTGTGGAATAAATCAGTGTCTTGAACGGCACTGTACTCCTTGAATAGCCTTATACTCGGCCTTTTGTTGAGGGGATTCAAATAACATTATTGAGAATATATATTTGAGTCAAGCAAAGTGATTTAGACTGGCATGCGGCAGAACAGTTTAAATTGGTTTATGGTAGTTTAAATTGATGTGCAATACTTTTAAGGTTTAGAGGTTTATCGTGGCGTTCTGCAGCTGAAACTGCGTCTTGCACCACGGATTTAGATGAGGTTTAAAAATAAGCTAAAAACTGATACTTTATAGCTGTTTAAAGTAGAGAAAAAGAATAATCCTTAAACTTAAGAAGTATCTACTGGCGTTGTAGAAAACAGCGTAACTAAGACTGAATTGTCGTCTTTTAAAAAATTTAACAGGCACAATCTATTTGAATATTTAATGTATGCAAACAGTAGCCTACTGAATAGACATTCATTCCGGTGTTTTGTGCAGAAGTATGTAGTAAAATTTATAGTTGACAGAAATATGTATTTGGTCTGAAGTAATCATGTAGTCCAGCAGAAAACGAGCCATTGGAGATTATATTTTCCCCTGCTCAACTATCAGGATAGTTTTCTAAGAAATCTTTCTGATGAAATAGTTAAGTCATTGCCCTCAAAAATATCGACAGTTAGTCCATAGTGTGAGCTATTAAAGAAAATGTATCGTCAGATGTTGGTGATGTTTTGATGGAAGACCCAGTCATTTTATGAACCGAAGGTTTGTTGTGGATCTGGCAATGAGAGGAGTAAAGATTTGCGATGCTTGGATTGAGCGCTGCTGCTGGCGACAGTGGACCTAACACTGAGTGTGTGTTAGTTGGTGACTTAGGAACGTGTGAGAACTGTGTGTTATTGAGGTACTGGTGGTGGGAGGAGTGTGTTATTGATACACTGATGGTGAAAGGAGTGTGTTACTGATATACTGATGGTGAGAGGAGTGCTTTAATGACGTGATGAAGGTAAGAACAGTGTGTGGTACTGGTTTACAGATGATGAGAGGTATACAACTGATGTACTGATGGTAAGAGGTGTTGTTGATATGTTGATGGTGAGACGTTAGAGTAGAATTGATGCACTGATGATGAGAAGCGTGTTATTCATGGATCAATGATGAAGTGTATGCGCTCTCTATGGTGAGAAAGTGTTATTAATATACTGATGGTGAAAATTGTGCAGTTAATGTATCAGTGGTGATATGTAACTGATATGTAGAGATATGTGTGGCTTTGGTGAGAGGGATGTGTTACTGATGGTGAGAGATGTGTGATATTAATGTATTGATGGTGAGGAGCGCGTTATAGATGTACTGCTGGTGACATTTGTAATACTGATGGTGGGAAGTGTTTGGTAACGATGTCGTGATGGTTAGAGGTGAGACCTGATGGTGTACGTAAGGTAAGGGTCAAAGCAGTGTACTAATGGAGAGAATTGTACCAGTGGAGAAGTGGGACGATTCTTCCATGTGGTGGAGAGAAGCTGTGTGTTTCTTCTTTGAGTGTTGTCATGGAAAAGTTGTCTGGTGTGGTCAGGGTCAGTTGTCTGGTGTAACCATGGAACAGCTTTCTGGTGTGGTCATGGAACAGTGGCATGGTTTGGTCATGGAACAGTGGTATGGTATGATCATGGAACAGGTGTCTGATTTGGTCATGGAACAGCTATCTGGTATGGCCATGGAATAGTTGTCTGGTTTGGTCGTGGAACAGTTGTCTGATGTGGTCATGGAACAGTTGTCTGGTAAGGTCATGGAACAGTGGTTTGGTGTGGTCATGGAACAGTTGTCTTGTGTGGTCATGGAACAGTTGTCTAGTGTGGTCATGGAACAGTGGTTTGGTGTGGTCATGGAACAGTTGTCTGGTGTGGTCATGGAACAGTTGTCTAGTGTGATTATGGAACAGTTGTCTGGTGTGGTCATGGGACAGTGGCATGGTGTGGTCATGGAACAATTCTCAGGTGTTGTCATGGAACTGTGGTCTGATGTGGTCATGAAACAGTGCTTTGGTGTGGTCATGGAACAGTTGTCTGATATGGTCATAGAACAATTGTTTTGTGTGATCATGGAACGGTTGTCTGGTGTGGTCATGGAATAGTTGTCTGGTTTGGTCATGGAACAGTAGTCTGGTGTGGTCATAGAACAGTTGATGGTGTGGACATGGAACAGTGGCATGATGTGGTCACGGAACAGTTGTCTGGTCATGGAACAGTTATCTGGTGTGGTCATGGGACAGTTATCTGGTATGGTCATGGAAGAGTGGTCTGGTGTGGTCATGGAAGAGTGGTCTGGTGTGGTCATGGAAGAGTGGTCTGGTGTGGTCAAGGAACAGTGGCATGGTGTGGTCACGGAACAGTTGTCTGGTGTGGTCACGGAACAGTTGTCTAGTGTGGTAATGGAACAGTTGTCTGATGTGGTCATGGAACAGTGGCATGATGTGGTCACGGAACAGTTGTCTGGTGTGGTCACGGAACAGTTGTCTAGTGTGGTCATGGAACAGTGGCATGGTGTGGTCACGGAACAGTTGTCTGGTGTGGTCATGGAACAGTTGTCTGATGTGGTCATGGAACAGTGGCATGGTGTGGTCACGGAACAGTTGTCTGGTGTGGTCACGGAACAGTTGTCTAGTGTGGTCATGGAACATTTGCCTGGTGTGGTCATGGAACAGTGGCATGATGTGGTCACGGAACAGTTGTCTGGTCATGGAACAGTTATCTAGTGTGGTCATGGAACAGTTGTCTAGTGAGGTTGTGGAACAATGGTCTGATGTGGTCATGGGACAGTTATCTGGTATGGTCATGGAACAGTGGTCTGGTGTGATCATGGAACAGTGGTCTTGTGCGGTCATGAAAGAGTGGTCTGGTGTGGTCAAGGAACAGTGGTATGGTGTGGCCACGGAACAGTTGTCTGGTTTGGTCATGGAACAGTTGTCTGGTGTGGTCATGGAACAGTTGTCTGGTGTGGTCATGGAACAGTTGTCTGGTGTGGTCATGGAACAGTTATCTGTTATGGTCATGGAACAGTTATCTGGTGTGGTCATGGAACTATATTCTGATGTGGTCGTGAGACAGTTGCCTGGTGTGGTCACGGAACAGCTGCCTGGTGTGGTAACGGAACAGTTGTCTGGTGTGGTCATGGAACGGTTGTCTGGTGAGGATATGAAACAGTTGTCTGGTGTGGTCACGGAACAGTTGACTGGTGAGGTTATGGTGCAGTTGTCTGGTGTGGTCACGGAACAGTGATCTGGTGTGGTCACGGAACAGTGATCTGGTGTGGTCATGGAACAGTTGTCTGGTGTGGTCATGGAACAGTGGTTTGGGAGTGGTCATGGAACAGTGGTTTGGTGAGGTTATGGAACAGTTGTCTGGTGTGGTCACGGAACAGTTGACTGGTGAGGTTATGGTGCAGTTGTCTGGTGTGGTCATGGAGCAGTGGTTTGGTGTGGTCATGGAACAGTTGTCTGGTGTGGTCATGGAACAGTTGTCTGGTGTGGTCATGGAACAATGGTTTGGTGTGGTCATGGAACAGTTGTCTGGTGTGGTCACGGAACAGTAGTTTGGTGTGGTCACGGAACAGTTGCCTGGTAAGGTTATGGAACAGTTGTCTGGTGTGGTCATGGAGCAGTTGTCTAGTGTGGTCAAGGGACAGTGCCATAGTGTAATCATGGAACAGTAGTCTGATATGGTCATAGAACAGTGATCTGATATGGTCATGGAACAGTGGTCTGGTGTGGTCAAGGAACAGTTGTCTGGTGTGGTCATGGAACAGTTATCTGGTGAGGTTATGGAACAGTGGTCTGGTAGGTTATTGAACAGTGGTCTGGAGTGGTCATGGAACAGTTGTCTGGTTAGGTTATGGAACAGTAGTCTGGTGAGGTTATGGAATAGTGGTCTGGTGAGGTTATGGAACAGTGGTCTGGTGTGGTCATGGAACAGTGGTCTGGTGTGGTCAAGGAACAGTGGTCTGATGTGGTCATGGGACAGTTATCTGGTGTGATCATGGAACAGTTGTCTGGTGAGGTTATGGAACAATTGTCTCGTGTGGTCATGGAACAGTTGTCTGATTTGGTCATGGAACATTTGTCTGGTGTGGTCATGGAACAGTGGTCTGGTGTGGTCATGGAACATTTGTCTGGTGTAGTCACGGAACAGTTGTCTGGTGTGGTCATGGAACAGTTGTCTGATTTGGTCATGGAACAGTGGTCTGGTGTGGTCATGGAACAGTGGTCTGGTGTGGTAAAAGAACAGTTGTCTGGTGTGGTCATGAAACAGTTGTCTGGTTTGGTCATGGAACAGTAGTCTGGTGAGGTTATGGAAAAGTTGTCTGGTGTGGTCGTGGAACGCTTATCAGGTGTGGTCATGGAACAGTTTTCTGGTGGCCTTGGAAAAATTATGTGGTATGGTCATGGAACGCTTGTCAGGTGTGGTGATGGAAGAGTGGTCTGGTGTGTTCATAATAAAGTGGTCTAGTGTGGTCATGGAACAGTGGTCTGGCGTAGACATGGAATAGTTTCCTGGTGTGGTCTTGGGAAAGTTGTGTGGTGTGGTCAAGGAAAAGCTGTTAGTTGTGGTAATGGAAGTGTGGTTTGGTGTGGACATGGAACAGTGGACCTGTGTGGACATGGTTTGAACGGTGGTCTGGTATGGCCATGGAACAGTGGTCTGGTGCTAGTGTGGTCAGCAGGTTAAATGGTTCTCTAACAGCACGGTGATGGTGAGTGTATTTTGGATTGTAGAGTGAGAAGGCGTGGTGGTTGGAGTGTAGAGTGAGAGGGTGTGGGCGTGTGAGAGTATAGAGTGAGAGGGTGTGGCTGTGGGAGTGAGTGTAGTAGTAGGGTACTCACCATCATAATTATCGTAGTATGCTCCCTGTGGCTTGGGTTTGGGATCAGGCTCAGCTGCTGCCCAGGGCGCGAAGGCTGGGGAGAGCAGCAGCAGCAGCAGGAGCAGGAGGGCGGCGGGCAGCGGGGGTGGGACCCGCCCCATGGTGAGGGTGGCAGCGACCCGTGGGCAGCGCGGCTTCGGGGGCTGCTGCTGGTGTGCCGTCGGACCCTGGGGACCCGTGTGCCCGCGCCGGCTAACCAATCCGTACTGAGCCCGGTTCCCTATCGCACTCCTCCTCTCCTGAGGAACATCCCCACGCCCACCCTTGCCGCCCACTACACCCACACACACACCAATACCAACACAACCCCCCCCCCAGCATCAGTCATCTCCTACAGGTCAAACATCGAATCTCCGACATTCGAGACATTACCTCGATTACAGGAAAACAGGATATTACCCCTCACGCTTTTGAACTTAGATGACCACGGTGCTGTACGACAGTGTGGCACGTAACCAGTGGCAATGTTTTGCAGTCTAGGGTCGGAGAGGAGGTAGGGAGGGAAGAGGGGGAGGGGGTGTCTTGTCCCTGGGTTCTGTAGGGGGACGGGGTGGCGATGGGGAATGGTCCTTGTGGGTCATCTAAAACTGCTTCTCTAAGAATTTCCTTCTGTTACATCTCGTACCTATTTAGAACAACAATTACTGAAACCCTCTGCTCTTTACTAGGACCCAGCAGCATAAGTCTCTATCAAAGCCATTGCTCCTTCAGTGACATTATAAACTTCCACCAACTTCACAATCATCAGAACAAATTCTTTTACCACACACATTGGTATAATCTCTTTAATATAATCAATTAATTCTGCTGTAATTAAGGGTTGACTTGGTTAATTATAAAGAGGCAAAGTGTTTCAGTGACACTGAAGTTGATGTTCGAATAACAGGGTGTGGCAGCTGAAGGCAAGCTTATGGTGGGTACAATATATAGGAGGGTGACAGGTGGCCCAAGGGGCTCAAGGTCCCAAGGGATAGTAGTGATACTGACGTTGGTATTAATATCAAGGGGACGAGAGTACATCCCAACGCAAAGTATAGAAGGCACAGGACTGACAGTGAGTTAGAAAGTATATTACTGTTTATTTAAGAATGTTGTATTGTCTAATTTTCCATCATTGTTGGTGTAGGGCACATGCATAGCTAGGGATTGCCATAGGTAATCACAGAATGTGCACTGGTTTACAATACATCGATGAAGATGAAGGTGATGGGAGGGTCCAAAGGTTCCTCGCACTCCCAGTGAAAAAGAAAAGCAGTCATAAGAAGACAAAATGTATACAGTCTTAACGACAATGAAATTTGTTTGCCGCCTGTGAGCCCTAGTCCATCAGTTTAAAGTTGCATAGGTTCAATTTCTGTGTTAGATATATTTCCCATCTGAGTCTCATCTGCGAATTTTGATATCTTGCAATTTAGCTCATCATCAATATCATTTGTATAAAAAGAGTCCTAAAATTGATCCCTGTGGCACACCACTTACTACATTCAACCTCTGACTTGACTTGGCATGACTATCAATCATAACTTGGCCGTAAAGAGTTAAATCTTAATGGAAATTATTCTCACTCTTAACACTGTAGTCAGATTTGGTCACCCGACTTGAAAAGAAGACATAGAAGTAATGGAGAGAACACAGCTGCGAGCTACCAAAATCATTCCCGAACTGAGAAAAGAATTCTATGAGAGTCAACTAAACGACTTTAAATAGCTTAGAAAAGAGAGGGTTAAAAGCTGATCTAATTCAGGTATTTAGAATTATCAAAGGCTTTGATAATACCGATAAAACAAGCTACTTGAAACCAGATTTGTCTGGTTTCACTTGTGGGAATAATGTACAAAATAGACTGATGTTCATAACGTGAAGGAAGCTCAAAGTGTATTACATATTAGGCATACAATATACAGAATGTACGGACGCTGGTGATAATACAGAGGAGTTCAGGTTACATCCAAATACGAGTTCTCTACTTTAGAGGATGCAGAGTGACCCTAACGTTTCATGAGTCAAGTGACAGTACATGATGCTGTGTACTACTCATGCCATTCCAGACTCTGAGTGTGGTAAGGGAATATCCACAAGAGTATCTGTATCGGTGAAGTGATCACAAAGTTCCTGGTACCACAGACCCTGAAGAATGATATCAAAGATTCTGGGGTCAGTCACCATTAAACGTGTGTGTCTATTTGGCGCAAATTACAGCCGACGCTTGGAATGCTTGAGGTTACAGTAAACTCTCTGTAACTTGTCAGTTTATACCTGTGACCTTGACGTATTCTGGCAGTGACATCACACTGCCTGGTACAGTTTCGATGCCTTTCATACCGCTCTTTCTTGGGCCTGTAGTTACCGCGTCCTTGAGCATCTATCTGCAGATTTGAATTATTACGGGCTGCTGCGTTAGGGACGGTGCAGACTGTGGCCCTAGTTAGACAAGTGTAGTGGGAGGGCCTGGAAGCAAACAAGCATTTTTGGCAAGGGTATCAACACGGTCACGACGTTGCAAGGTCCAGCATGTGAAGATGTCGATGAGAACCATTTTTTTTTTTCATGATCAATATCAGGCTGTAACAAGTTGGGATTGATTACAAGGGAACAGGCTCTTGGAGGCATTGTTTCATCGCAGGTTCAAAGACATCACCGTTCGTCGTTGATGTTACCATTACCCAGCTGCACGCCGCCGAAATTTGACACGAGCCCTCGGTAAGGGTTGGCATATTACGGTACCCTAGGTCCATTCCGAAAGAAGGGGTGGACCCTTGTGAGAGAAAGACTGAAAAAAGATGATAATCCCTATAAAATTTGTTTACTACTTGTACTTTCTGTTATTCGGTCATTTTATCAATATTTTTGGATTTCATCTCCTCCTCTATGGCCTCAGGATGTGACATCAGCACCCATTACTGCACATTTTTAAAGCCCTTTACTTAAACTATTTCACTGTTGTAAATATGTTTGTGTCCATTCAGAAGTGGCATCCTAGTCCGCGAGTCTATGTGTGTAGCAGTTATCTACTAGCTCATGAGCTTTATATAAAGCTCATGAGACTCCACTTCCTTCGAAAAGACTTCTAAATTTTTCCAGTGTCATCTGCACTCCATGTTTGCTTGTCTTGTTCCATAAGTCCACTGCCTTGTTGTTGAAGGAATGTTTCCGTAGATCCCGCCTCACATCTCTTACTCAGTCTCCTGTTATGTTCTCTGGATCTTCATGAACTGGTCTACACGAACATGAGCGCATCCCCTTAGGGAACGTAAAGATGGTTATCATGTCTCTCCTTACCCTCAAGTGTGGGCAGCTCCTCTCCTTAGCTTATTTCGCTTAATTCTGTCACAGTCGTCGTTGTGTTCTGCTCGGACCTTCTCCAGCAGTTTTGTGTGTTTCCTGCAACGAGGAGACCCAGCTGCTGGAGCATGCTTATACTTGCTAGGACTGAACAGAATATGTATCCATCTTGAGCATTTTACTGTTCGTGTGCTTCAAGGCCAGTTTGACACTGACTGAGGTGTATTACCGGTACAACCCGCCTGGGCATCGGGAAGGTTAGTGACGGTTGTGTACTGAGTCGGCACTTCAGTTTTGATTCGCCCATACTTGGGCTGTTGGCATTCAGTCCACAATGTACAGTCTCGGCATCTCACACATAACACTTGCCAACAGGTAACTCACAACTTGTTCTTCGTACCTTTAGACTTTCCTACGTTAAGCGCTACGCGCTAGCTTGGCAAAGTCTCGTTGTAAGTACACTCCTCACTCTCTCTCTATACATATACATATTGCTACTTGGGTGTTACCGGACTCTGCCTGGGAGTACAGTCAAATCAGAGTTCATATTTCCCTACTACTGGAAGTAACGCAGCCTTGGGATGCATGAGCCTCTGAGAGGAGGTCATGGGTAACCCCGGGACGCTTTCTTAGACATTGGTCCTTGGATAATTAGGAATAAAACAAAACTTATTTGTTAACCATTTCCTGTGTTAGCGAAGGAGTGCCAGGAGCAGATGAAGGAATGACCTTATTCATTCATAACCATTCTCTAGCTGTGAAGCATATTGCACCGAAAACAGAGCCCCCTATCCACAACCAGGCCCCACAACTAGCTTTATTTGATTTAGTTCAGCCCAGCGACATGTTACTCCATGTACACACATCGCTCCAATTCGCTCTGTTCCGTGCACACATCAAACCTTCCTGTATCTTCCAAGTCATCCTTCCACCTCTTACTTGGTTTCACCCTTTCCCTTGTTCCCTCCACTTTTGTCGTGTATAATACCTTTTCAGTCATCCTCTCCATATGTCCAAACCATTTTAGCACACCTTCTTCAGCTCTTTCATACTCGTCCGTACTATGAAAACTCTCTTTTACGCTGTATTTTTTTTTATTCAATTAACTCTCCTCACATCACGTATCATCCTTAAGCATTTCATTTCCAACACATACACCTCTTTCCTACTTTTGTCATCTTGAGCCTACGCTTCGTATTCATGTTACCGTCGGGATTACTTTACCATCAATCATACCCATTTCCGCTCTCACATACAGCGACCTCTCTTTCATGGCTAATTTCATGATTTTTTCTAATCACTGTGAGTGTGTAAAAATATCAGAATCAACAAGTATGTTTTTAAGAGCCAACAGAATTTGTGACCGTGAGTACTTAGATTAGGAATTAGAATACATTCGGTCAGTGGCCAAAAAAATTCTGTTATCCATCATCATTTATGGATAAATTATAAATCAAAACACAGAGATCTTACCATACTAATAATATGAAAGAGCAGACAAGTAAGAAGAACATTCTAACCCTACATTACACTGAGACCTTGCATCACTAGGGAATATTTCAAGACCTCTAAACGTCAATGTTGTTTTCAAATATAAAACAACCATCAGAAGTATTCCTATAATGAACAGCCCTTGCTTAGATAACCTTGGAGGTTCGTACAGCATTCAATGTATATTTTGTCGAGAAATATGTTGGTCAAACAGGAAACTAATTACGAGAGACTTAGCCAACACGAGTACAGTAGCAGAACTGTTTAGTGTCTAGTGTATTTTTTTAGGCATATGAGATCATGGTCATGAATTTGACTGAAAAGAGGCTAATTTCATATACAGATGTGCTGAACAAGTTGATAGACTAATTTTGCAATGTTATCATTGAAAAACATACTACTATGAATTTCTAACCATAATCCGGACAGAATTCGTGTGAAGCCGTGTTGGGAACCATAGCCCTTATGTTCTGATGGGTCAGGTGCAGCCTTGATTCTTTGGCAAGGAGCCTTGTTCCTTTTAGATATGTTCTCATATCTTCGTGTAATTTTCGCTTGTTATTCCCTTTGAAGCGGTTTGGAAAAGAGACGAAAGCTTGGGAGGATGTTGTTTCGTCTTTCCTGAGTTATGAAGATACCTGGGCAGCGAATGGAACCGTGGAAGCTGAGGCGAAGGTTCTGGAAACGCTGAGGAATGTGAGGAATGAGAGTCACTATCTGGGAGGGCGAAATCGGCATGTCTGAAGTTATAGTGGTCCCAGCACGATTGCGAGGAATGGGTTATAGATGAGAATGTCCGGAGGAGGGTAAATGTATTCTTAACGAAATGTCTTAGGACCATATGTGATGTGATGTGAAACAGATTGATCGAGTAAGTAATGACAGGGTATGAGAGAGGTGTAGTAATACGAAGAGTGTGGTTGAGATAGCTGAAAATATGCTGAAATAGTTTGGACATATGGAGAGAACGAGTGAGGAGAGGTTGACAAAAAGGATATATGTCAGAAGTGGAAGGAAGAAGGAGAAGGAAACCAAACTGCAGATGGAAGGATGGAGTGAATAAGACTTTGAGTGCTCGGCGCCTGAACATGCGGGAAGGTGAAAGGCGTACCCCGAGTAGAGTGATTTGGAGCGATGTAATATATGAAGGGGCGACGAGCTGTTAGTGGACTGAACCAGGGTATGTGAAGAGTCCGGGGTAAACCATGGAGAGGTCTGTGGGGCCTGGTTGTGGATAAGGTGTGATTCTGGTGTATTACACATGACAGCTAGAGAATGGATGTGAGCTTTATATTGAAGTCTGTTCTTCGTCTCTTCCTGGCGCTACGTTCGGTGACTGGAAACAGCGAACAAGTATTATACTATACTCATGGTAGGACGGCCCAACAGAATAGCGGCTTGTTTCAACATAAAGCTGGCTTTGATCACCATGTTGACTGGGAAGGAGCTAAAACCATAGCTAAATCAAATTTTTTCTATGAAAGAAATGTAATTGAATAATTTTTGATCTCGACACATTTGATCATAATGTAAATGTCCTTTGGCCATATCAAATGTGACAAACTGTTAAATGAAATGAATATTAAGAAGTATCCCCTAGAATAACAGTGTCCACACACCGTGTAAGGGGAGTAGGGGCAATCATGACGGGTCAGATTAGTAGACCTCACCGTCCCCTGCCATGTCAGGTCATATCAGTAGACTGACCACCTGCTCCCTCCGGAGATTAGTGAAGCCACGCCTCAATGTGTGCATTTAATCGACTCCATCACTTGTACCTTTCCCACTCTGTCTGAGGATGTAATAAACGAAAGTACTTACTGTTCTTATTTTCACTTTCCAGCGGTGATTGTGCGCATATATATATATATGTGTGTGTGTGTGTGTGTGTGTGTGTGTTTATAGTCGTGGTTGAAGAATATGAAGGAAATCTTCCTTTATCAAAAAATAAAGTCTATTTCAACAAGGTGAAGTACGGAGGACTACTTCCGTCCTCGGGAAGCCGGAGGCGGAACGTCAGCCCCAGGTGGAGACCTGCTCGAGACTCTCTGAGAGACTGACCCAAAGACAGCCTGTGGTAAGGTTTTTAAAAGGGAGGTTGGTTTCGAGAGCATATGGCGCTATCTGTGACTTTTTATGGTTAGTCAGGACACTTAAAGGTTGAACTAGCTTTGAGAAATTAGCTCATCTTTCATGTCACAAGCTATGTGGTGGATGGAATGTTTTACATCATTCTCTTTAGAAAGCCATCAAGTTTGGTGATAAACGAAAGATGTAGCACCTAACTCTTGTGCATAGTGTAGAGAGTGTATAATCTTCATGAAGAATGTTGTATAACATTCAGGGTGGTCTCCACCGTTAGGCTTCGTCCTGCTTCGAGCATAACACGAGCCGTTAAAACTGTTGACTCACAGTTCCCTTATCTATGGCTTATGGGTTGGGCTTAGGGGTATATTACATTCGCTTGGCCACTTCCGTCGCACGTCCTCGTGCGTCTCTGAATGGTCTGGCCTATGAACTAGAGTCTATTCTAAATAATCTAAAGTAATCATGGTATCGAAATCTTGAACACATGTCCTAATACTATAACACAATAAGTACATAAAATACGGTTCATCCTAATCAATAAGTATCTTATCTTACTAAACGATGCACTACAGACCTACGAATCTAGAATACTTTTAACACTACAGTCACTAAAATCAAGTTCAACACAATATAGTTATAATATTGTTCACACTGAATAATTTTCTGACATCACAGAGTTCTTAGTAAAGTTTGGTTCAACATCGTTCACTTCGGGTCGAGTTTTCCTACAGTTCCAGTGGTCAGTGGGTCTTCCATAACTTCTGACCTGCGAACAACTTTAGACGTTTCTAATGGCACGAGTCTGTTTGGTTGTGGAGTGAAACTTTAATAACCATCTCCCCTTTCGCACGTGATTTCATGCTTGGATGTTGCAGGCGTTTGGGGTAGTGTTGATCTCAGTCCCCTTCTGGTTGATATAACCATTAAACACTGGCAGATAACTCTTTCTGGAAACACACATAGATATTAACATCTAAAACCTCTACTCAGGGCTGGGTCAATAATCGTGAATGTATTGGTAATAGATAGGAAGTTCTTAACAACGTAACAAATAATCTAAGCTAGGAAAGGAAAGTTTGGAATAATACTTATAACTTAATATTAGCTCACAAAAATTACAGCTTCTACATGAGAATGATTCACAAATAAAGAGAAAGGCTTGACTGGACATTCTAAGTGTGTGTGTGTTTAATTTCCATTTTTTCTTCTCATTATTGATCGCCATTTCCCACGTTGACGTGGTTATGGCACAAGCAGGCGATGAAACGCTACATTCGCTCACACTCAGTCTCAAGCTGTCATGTGTAATGCACCAAAGCCACAGCTCCCTATCCAAAACCAGGCCCCACAGACCTTTCCATGGTTTCTCCCTGCCGTTTCACATGCCCTAGTTCAATCCATTGACAGTTCGTCGCCCCCAGAATACCACATCGTTCCAATTTATTCTGTCCCTGTTGAGGCCCTGATCGCTCTGAATCTTTTTCATTCCATCCTTTCATCTCCATTTTTCTCTCCCCGTTCTCCTTGTTCCCTCCACTTCTAACACATATCTTGTTCGTTAACTTTTCCTCATTCATTCTCTCCATATGTCCAAACCATTTCAACACACCCTCTTCTGCTCTCTCAACCACCCTCTTCTCATTACCATACCTTTCTCTTACCCTTTCGTTACTTATTCGATCAAACATATTTTCCTCAAACATTTTATTCCAATACATCCACCCGCGTCTGCCCAGCCTCCTATGTAGCCTATGCCTCGTATCCATATAATACCGTTGGGACTGCCATACCTTCAAACATACCCATTTTTGCACTTTCAAATGACGATTTTTCCACAATTCTTTTTTACGTGCTCCCAGAACCTTTGTCCCCTAATCCACCTTATGACTCACTTCCGCTTCCATGTTTCCATTCGTTACCGTGTCCACTCCCAGATATCCAAATCTCTTCACTTCCTCCAATTTTTCTCTATTCAAACTCACACCTCCAACTAACCTGTCCCTCAAAACTACTGAATCTAATAATCTTGCTTTTATTCACATTTACTCTTAACTTCCTCCTTTCATCCACTTTTCCAAACTCAGTCACCAACTTCAGCAATTTCTCATTCGAATCTGCTAATAGAGCTGAATTATCAGCAAACAACTGATTCAATCCATGGGCCCTCTTATCCCCTCCAAACTGCATACTCCCCTTTCTCTCCAAGATTCTCGTGTTTATCTTCCTCACCACCCCATCCATAAACAAACAGCCATGATGACGTCATAAACCCCTGCCGCAGACCGACCTTCTCTTGGAACCATTCACCCTCCTCTCTTCCTACTCGTATTTATGACTTTCACTCTTGATGAAAACTTTTGCTTCTAACAGCTTTCCTACCACACCGTGTGTTCTTAAGACCTTCGACGAGGCATCTCTATCACCCCTATCATGTACTTTCTCCATACCTATAAATGCTACATACAAATCTGTCTGTATCTCTAAGTATTTCTCATACACATTCTTCAAAGCAAACACTTGATCCACACATCCTCTACCACTTCTGAAATCACACTGTTCCTCCTGATTCTGATGCTCTGTACATGCCTTCCGCCCTCCCCCCCTCCATCAATAAAATCCTATACAATTTATCAGGTACTTTCAACACTTACACCTCTGCAGTTTGAACACTCACCTTTATTCCCCTTGCCTTAATACACTGTCACCATACATGCATTCCGCCAGTGCTCAGGCCCTTCACCATAATCCGTATGTACATCAAAAGTCCCAACTAACCAAGCAGAAAAAAAAACAGTCACCTTTCTTAATAACTTCAACTGTAATACCATCCACTCCAGCCGCCTTGCCGCATTTCATCTCACGTAAGGCTTTCACAGCCTCTTTTCCCTTCACCAAGCCACCCTCCATGACTCTCACTTCGCATACCACCCCGATCCAAACACCATACATCTGCGACTGTATCATCAAACACACTCAAGGTCATCAAAACACTCACTCCATCTCCTCCTCACTTCATTAGTACCTATTATCTCTTCCCCTTCACAATGCTCCCATTTATCTTGTTTTTCGCAAAACCATCTTTTTATTCTCCCTAATGTTTACTGATTCTCCCTTAACCCTAACATTCATTTGCTCTCTTATTCAACCCTGCACCTTTCTCTTGACCTCCTGCCATTTTCTCTTATACAATCCCAGTCTAAGTACCGCCCAAATGCCTGCCTTTCCTCTTTCACTAACAACTTTACTTCATCGCACCACTCACTACCCTTTATAATCTGCCCACCTCCCAACTTTCACATGCCGCATCCATCTCTCGCACATACCATCACTGCTTCCCTAAATACCTCCCGTTCCACATCCACTCATTTTGCTTCATTAACGCTCACATTTTGCCACTCAGCATTCAATACTCGGCAAGCTGCTGCGTCACATGATTATTGTGTGGCCATCGGCAACTCAAGGGTGTGCCGTTTTGATAACTGCTTTTTTCCCAACACGTCGAAGCTTTGGAACTCTCTACCTTCTCATGTCTTTCCCAATAACTATGAACTGGCTTATTTCAAGAGACATATTTTTCACTTTCTCAAAAATTTGTAAATACTTTCCATGTCTGTTTTTCCCCCATTCTCAATTCTCTGTATATTTCAATTAGGGCCAGGCCTTGTTGTGGAATTTTGTCCATGACTGGAGCCTTCAACATAAAAAAAAAATCTCCAAAGGAGATCGTCCTTTCCCTGCTAGTGATTGTAGCACAGACTTGAAGGTGTAGGAGCCCCACCAAAGGGATTCTTGGTCTCTCCAATTATCTGCATATCTATCTGTATATTCATTATTCCATCCATCCACCTATTTATCTGTATATCACATCTGTCCATTCATTTATCTCTCTGTATATCTATGTCTGTTTATCTATCTATCTATTTCTCTTTTTGGATTTTTGGAGAGACCCCCAATGTTACAATTTCCATGCATTTCACAGACATGAATAATGTAAATAACAAGAAATCAGAGAATGTACCTTTGATCTTTAAATGGCTGCTGACATCAGTTGATGCTTTAACTTTTCCCACTTCCGTTTAAATTTTCATTTGATGTGATTCCATCTCTTGACCATAGAGATCATTGGAAACCCAGCAATACAGTTTGAACAGTTCTCATATCCTATATCTCACATCATAGTAATTAACCCTTAAGACATCAATGGGAAAGTAATTGCATCATCATTGTGGGAAGGTAGGTTTGTATGGCAAGTATTCTAGTAAATTTTGATAAACAATTGCTTTTGTAGTGTATATATTTTTTATTAAAACTTATATTTTTCACTCGTTCATGTTAATATTGCTATCTGCATATATATGATATGGAAGTGTTAGGTATGGGATGTGTAGAATCAGTTATAGATAAATAGCATAAAGTGTGTAATGTATTTATTTGTAAGTAAATGAAATTAAAACATCTAGGAAAAAAACATAGCCATGATATATGCTGGAGGAACATTCATACTGCTACCCTGAGCCCTTTCCCATCAATTGTCCCACCATCTTGGGCCCTCCCCCTTCCCCATCAGCGGTTCTACCAACCATGGACCTCCCCCTCTCCTGTCAACTGTACCTCAGCCTTGGCACTCCCTCTCCCATCAACTGTCCTGCTCTCTTGGGCCCTCCCCCTCCCCATCAACCATACCATCAGCCTGGGCTCCTTCCCCCCACCTTTCAACTGTACTGCCAACCTAGGTCCTCCTCCATCAACCATACCGCCAACCAATGACCTCCTCCGTCAACTGACCTGCCAGCCTGGGCTCTTTCCTGTCAACCATCCCACCAGCCAGGGCTTTCCCCATCAGCTGTACTGCCAGCCTAGGACCAACCCTGTCAACTTAACACCTTACTAAGCCCTCCCTCATCACCTGTCCTCCCAGTCTGAGACCTCCTCTTCCCCTGTGAACCGATCCACTGTCAACTGTTTCATCAGCCTGAATCCTCCTGTCAGCTGTACTACCAGCCTAAGTCCTACTCTGCCAACTGTACCACCAGCCTGGAACCCTCCCTTGTCAACCATACTTCTAGCCTGGGTTCCTCCCCATCAACATTTCCACCAGCCTGGGCCTGCCCCTGTCAACCATATTGCTAGCCTGGGTCCTCCCCATCAACTGTTCCATCAACCTGGGCTTTGCCCCTCCTCCGTCAACTTGAATGCCAACCTGGGCCCTTCCTCTTCCCATGAACTGTCCCGTCAGCCTGGGGCCTCCCTTCCTCCGTCAACAGTACCGCCAACCTGGGGCTTTTCCCTCCCTCGTCAATCATCCTGCCAAACTGGGCTCTCCCTTTTCCCTTGAACAATACCACCTCCCCCCCCCCCCCCCCCTTCCTGTCAAGCGTACCACCAACCTGGGCCCTCACCCGCCAACCGTACCACCGTCAACCGCTCCGCCAGCTTGGGCTCTCCTACCCCCTTCGCCTCATCACCATTCTTAACCAATACAAAAGGAAGTATCCCTTTTCATTTGGAATACTCGTCAGTTACATATGAAATATTTTGAAAACACAAAAAAATGTTTTTGATTTTTTGCTCACAGGGTGAGCGTCAGTCTCGACCGGTAGTCGTTGTTGAAGCGATGAGATAGGAGAAAGATACGAGAATGACGTTAAGGGAAGATGGCAGATATTTAGAGAACAATACAAGTCAGTATTCATCTCAGAATGCAAAGGGGAAGTGAATAATGAAGTGCTTAACCAAAATGTAAGAGTTGTAGATATTGAAATATTAGAAGGTGATATAATTAAAGCAACTGATCCAGATTGGAGAAAATTCAACCCTGGGGCCAGACGGAATTTCAGCTATGTTCCTCAAAAAGACAAAACCAGGAAAAGTAGAAACACTGATGTTATTGAGGCAAAGTCTGAAAGGAAATTTGGAGACATTGAGCAATTTGCATATGGCCAAAACACAAAGGAGGACCCAAGCTAATATCTGTAGACGATACAGAGCAGTTAACTGTACGTAGGTTGAGGCTCAGGACCTCTGGGGGGGGGGGGGTTACAGGGAGTATGTCGTTCCCGGGCCCGGGGTCTTAAATGGGGCCCGGGAATTTCCTGGGATCTCAGAAAATCAACAGAGCGCTCCATCTCTCATCTTCCATACCCTTTTTGGCCTTACAACTCATGGTATAAAACCGTAATGTATCAAAACAGGATGACTAATAGAGAAGGGAAGGGAACCTGAAAGGAACTTTGTACCCCCTGATGAAATTCCTTTCAGGGGCCCTGGGTCACATAGCATTTGCTGGAAGTCTTGGAAAGGGTGCTTAAAGGACACGCCAAAAAGAACAGCTGTATAAACGTAGGCCACCATGGATTTTTACCAGGAAAAAGTACTTAGGACAGTGACATATGAAAGTTTAATGCTGGGAAAAAGAGTGGACAAGTTTTCTTGAATATGCAAAAGCATCTGATAAACCCCAGTTTTGCTGGAGAAGTTAGCTGAGCAAGACATTAAAGGTAAGACGAAGATGGATTTAAGAGTATCTGGCAAAGTTCAAAGTGGTTGCGAATGGAACCATGTCTGAGAGTGTAGATGTATTATCTGGGGGTACTGCGAGGAACATTATTAGCCTCAATATTCTGACATCAACAGCGAAAGAAGGGAAAGCGTTGTCAGGAGCTTTGCTCATACCAAGTGAAATGATTGGACCAGAAACCGATCCATAGGAGATGCAAGAAGATTTCAACACGATTTACAAATGGGCAGATATACACAAGTGTTTGCACCTGGCCATGAGAAGGAAGATCATGAGGGGCAAGTATTTTGGCAGTAGCTGAGTAAGTGTGCCAGCAGTTTTGATGTAAGAGACCAGGTATTAGTGATGGATGATTTAGATGCGAAGGTGAGTAATGTGGCAGTTGAAGGTATTACTGGGGCGCATGGGGTATTCATTGCTATGAATGGAAATGGGGAAAAGCTTATTGAATTGAACTAAAAGAGGATTGGTAATTTGGAATACCTGGTTTACAAAGAGTGATATACACAAAGATACGACTGTGAATAGGAGAGATGGTCAACAGGCATTATTATATATTACATATTGATTGATAGGCGTGTAAAAGAGAGACAGACTTGGATGTCAATGTGCTGAGGGCAGCTGGTGGGATGTCTGGTCACTATCCTGTGGATAGTGTAGTGTAGTTTTCGGGAAAAAAAGAGGAAACTGTCGGGGAAAAGAGAGTGGTGAAAGTAAGTGAGCTTGGAAAGAAGACGTAAGTGAAGAAATACCAGGAGAGATTGTGTGTAGAATGGCAAAAGGTGAGAGTAAATGAAGAGAGGGGAGTGGGTGAGGAATGACAGGTATTCAGAGAAGCAGTGATGACAAGTGAAAGAGATGTATATAGCATGCGAGAGGTGGGAGGTGGGCAGATTGGAATGATTTGCGTGATGTGAAAGGGGAAAAAAAAAAGGCATTTTGGCAGTATTTACTGGGAAGGAGTGTAAATAATTGAGAGATGTATAAGAGAAAGCGGCAGGAGGTCAAAAGGAAGGTGAAGGAGTCAAAAAAGAGGGCAAATGAGAGTTGAGGTGAGCGAGTATCAGTAAACTTTAGGGAGAATAGAAAGATGTTTTGGAAGGAGGTAAATAATGTGTGAAAGACAAGAGAACAAATGGGTGAAGGGGGAAAAAGGGGATGTGATAACAGGCACTGATGGAGTGAGTAGTGTGAAGGATTGTTAAATGTGTTTGATGATAGAGTGGCAGATGTAGAGAGTTTGGGTCGGGGTGGTATGCGAACTGAGGGTCAGGGAGAGTGGTTTGGTGAAGAGAGGAGGTGATGAAATCCTTGCATAAGATTAAATGTGGCTGGAGTGAATGGTATTGCATTTGAATTTATTAAGAAAGGGGGTGACTGTGTTGTTGACTGGCCGTTATGGATATTTAATGTGTGCATAGATCATGATGAGGTGCCTGAGGATTGGCGGAATGCATGTATAGTGTCATTGTATAAAGGTGAGTTTTCAAACTACAGTGTTATAAGTTTGTTGAGTATACCTGGAAAGTTGTTTGGATGAGTATTGATTGAGAGGGTGAAGGCATGTGCTAAGCATCAAAATGGGGAGGAGCAAGTGTGGAGAGAATGAGTGAGGAAAGGTTGACAACGAGGATAATTGTCAGAAGTGGAGGGAACAAAGAGAAGCGGGAGACCAAATTAGAAACGGAAGGATGGGGTGAAAAAGATTTGGAGCGACTGAGGCCTGAACACGCAGGGCGGTGAAAGGCTTGCACAGGATAGAGTGAATTGGAACGATGTTGTATACTGGGATCGACTTGCTGTCAGAGGACTGAACCAGGGCAGGTGAAATGTCTGGGATAAACAATGGAAAGGTTTATGGGACTTGGATGTGGATAGGAAGCTGTGATTTCAATGCATTACACAACATAACTGCTTGAGAATGAATGTGAGTGAATGTGGCCTTTGTCTGTTCCTAGCACTGTATCGTTACCGTGGGAAACGGCGATCAAGTGCATAGATATATATATATATATATATATATATATATATATATA
>JAYMFT010369678.1:0-20905 GCA_038088735.1 Panulirus argus
CTCTACGCCGCAATGTTGGTTCACTTTCCCTTTTCTATAGGTATTACTTTGGCTTTTGCTCCCGAGAGCTGGCTGCTAGTGTGCCCCCACCACTAGCTAGACCATGGAATACTCGGCAAGCTGCTGCGTCACATAATTATTGTGTGGCCATTGGCAACTCAAGGGTGTGCCATTTTGATAACTGCTTCTTTCCCTACAAGTCGAAGCTCTGGAACTCTCTACCTTCTGATGTCTTTCCCAATAACTATGACCTGGCTCATTTCAAGAGACAAGTTTTTCACTTTCTCAAAACTTTGTAAATACTTTCCCTGTCTGTTTTTCCCCCTTTCTCAGTTCTCTCTATATTTCAATTAGGGCTCAGCCTTGATGTGGACTTTTGTCCGTGACTGGAGCCTTCAACATAATATATATATATATATATATGTGTGTGTGTGTGTGTGTGTGTGTGTAGCAGCTAGAGAGGAATGCAGTCTCATCAAGGAACTTCTCACTTCTAAAGAACCTTTATTCCCTTGCTACTAGAAGTAGTGCAGCTTGTAGAAAGAGGTCCTGAGTAATACCAGAACTCTTTCATAGTAAATGGTCTTGAAGTAACTACATGTAATTATACGTACGTCTTATTCCGCAAGTAGAGTGTGCCTTTGCGTATTAAAGATATATTCCAGCTACTTTAACACACACTTCTAAAAAGATAATTCTTGCTTGGATTGCAAGGTAATAATTTTCCTTGAAGTCAAACTGACGCTGACAATGTCAAACATGATATTAGAGATTTTAGGAAAATGCTGGCTTCTAGTAAGTTACTGCAGTATTCTTTCAAAATATCCCTTGTGTTAATGAATACAACTGCAATGTTCTTATGCATGTACACATGCAAGAGCAGTGTTAGGTGGTTATGATCCAGTCTATGACAACCCTGCCGGAGTGTTACAACGCACCAGATTCTAAATTTCCTTTTTTTTTTTTATTTTGGTGTATCACGACTTAGCTTATTTCAAGCGTTTCATCTGTGTTTAAGCGACGAACGAGGCATTACTGAAACGGCGTCGATAAAGTGTTCTTCAGCATATCATTCGTTCTGTTGTTAGGGCAGGAAAATGCTGTGTGTTATCAGGTAGAGAATACAGACATGGCGAGCGATCACAAATGTTCCCTCAATCCAACTCACTTTCAGTCATAATCTTAATAACCGTTAAGCTTTATGAAATTAATTTTTGATTTTTGAACAAATTTCTAAGCAAGACTAAGATAGAGTAGAAAAAAATCTTAAATTCTGACATTATATCTTGCCGAAATAAAATCCTTCAAACTTAATCTCACTTCTCAAAATAGCTTTGAAATATGAAATACGATCACCAAAAAAGTGAATGCAATTCAAAATGCTAGACATAATGTCAAAAATTAGTTTTACAGTGAGGTGAGGTCCAGGGGGTACTTAAAGTAATGGCATCAGCTACGTATTACAAGAGAGAAACCTTAAGAAAAATCTCATCTCCTCTTAAGGAAGAACAAAACTAAAAGAAAATTATCCTTCACTGAACATGCAAGGCAGTAGGATAAAAGGAATCCTCCTTCAGTATTCAGTTGGATGGACACATTTAACAAGCTGGGCATGAGAGATACAATATAATATTCATGTAATGCGAAACCCAGTTCATAACTAGTAGAATCTTCAAAGTACCCCCTTGATGAATGAACATTACAGATTCTTTTTTTTCTTTTTTTCCTCATGACTCATGTTTTAAATAGGAGTGATTTCCTGTCGGGTAGAGAATCTGGGAGTGGCGGGAGCCCTGCTCCGCGGCCGCGCGGGGTCGTCTTACGTCACCTTTGTTTACATATGGCGGCAACAGCGCATGGCCTTTTTACCCCCAGAATAGCCACGCCTGACCCTCATCTCCAGAGGGAGTAGATGAATATCATCGTTTATATCATTATTGAAACTCCACTGGGGAGCTGATGGAACGGGTCCATCCGTCATGGGAGCTCTACAAAAGCATCCTCAAGCGTAGATATAAATTTTCTTGTAAAATTGTTATCTAGTCTTCCCATAGCGTCACACTGAAGTACATTTTTTTTTTTTTTTGGTGATCGTATTACACAGTTCACAGTTATTTTGAGAAGTATGATTATCTTAGAAGGGTTATATTTTGGTCTACCGGTAACTGAGGGTTTGTTGCATTTGAACCTTTGAACCGTAGTAGATTCGGCAAGATACAATGTCAGAAATTTGTTTTACAAGGGAAACTTTGGAAGACAAGACTTAGGAACGCCTCGTGAGTCTTTTAAAGCGAAGCCTTTCTTTCCGGCTGCGTGTTGCAATCATCGCGGGTAAATGTTTGTTCACACTTGCGCGGCTACACACATTTATCTGACTCGCCTCTTTGTCCTGGTATCATTTTAAGGATCGCGCCAGAGCTCTCGACGGATCATCCGGTTGCTATTGACGTAACCTCACACTGCTTGTGTGGCTGACTGACTGGCTGGCAGCCATTTTTTGGTCATATAAAAGCCACTGCTCGTTCGCCCATGTCTCTCCTTCGTCAGTTTCCGTTTCACAAAATGTGTATGATGACTGAATTCACATCAGTCACAGGAGAAACACTTTAAGCATATAGAAATGATATTCACAAATTTTTATCTGAATTCATAAGGTCGACTTGAAGAAACAATTATTGTAAGGGAACTTGTACTTCATATCTGTTGTTTATCTGTAGCCATTTTCCCAGACTTATGGACGAGCTCATTCCCTTTAAACCTGGTTTAACATCACAAAGTCCCATACCGTCCATAGCATGCGTTTCACGATGATTCATCATTTTCATTTGGAGTCCATTAACGATTCTCTCCCAGTGTGGTACCATGTCAAAGGATGTGCTCAGTAGTTTTTATCAGTGTGAATCTAATTAGGCAATATAAAATCTTATATAAATCATTCAAGTGTTAGAGAAAATAGGTTATAATACCAAAATTGTCAAATAAATCCTTGTTTGAAAAAAAATCTCAGTGAATCTAATAGTGTTGTTTTTCGTAAAATAAATTTAATAGTGTTTTTTTTTCGAAAAATATTCGTTCTTATTTGTTTTAGAGATCATATATTCTGAAGATATATGAGTTTGTACAAGTATCTTGCCTCTGTGAATGTGTTCAGAGAGATAAACCCATGAATTCACACATCACATGTTATATATTTTAAAGATCGTTGGATCTGGTTATTATTTCAGAAGACATGGTTTATTCCTGTAAAAACCACAAGCCGGAGGGCAGAGGATTTCACGCAGAATTTTCTAACGTCAATTCGGTTGGTTCTTTCGCCTTTAGGCTTATCGACTGCAAAGACCATTAAGACCCAGACATTTTGGAGACACCAGTAAAAGATAACTGAACACTTCCATTTGTTTAAGATAATTTTAAGACCACACACAACCTCTCTGCACGAACGACCCCCGATATCTTCTGTAGCTCATTCAGATTTTGAAACCTGTTAAATTTAATGTGTATACTTAAGATTCTAATTATGTTTATTAGAGGCATAGTTCTCGTAAGGCCCAATTACACAGCTTTCATAGTGATGATAATGAGGGAGAGGTGTCCTATGTTTTAGCTACGTCATCCCACTGCGTCGTCATCCCTAACCTTGGCCGTCCAGAAAGGTCATTAAGGTCCACCGTGGCACGTCTGTGTCGTCTCTTTTTGACTGAGTTATCATCACTATCTTGCTTCGTTATATAGCAGTAGCTTCTCGTATTTTGATGTCTCGTTTAAAGAATGAGGCGGGATATATCTATCATTCGTCTCTATAGTAAGAAGCCGTTGTTTGTAAATGTGTATGCCTTTTGTGAGTTTGTGTTTTTTTGCTTGTTCCTTGCTTATTTTGATATTACTTTTGTTTTTTGTTAAGTCTTGCGTGTATCGTTTTTTGCTTTTATTAGATTTTGTGCATGTTGGCTTTTTTGGGGGGTAAAAATTGTTTATATGGCCTTGTCAGCGTTTACAAGAAAAGAAAATTCCCCCGGAAACCGAGAGCCTGAAGAAAGAATAATCTCCCTCCTTCCTGCCCGTCTTAAGGAAAACCCAAGTCAAAGGAGTTTCCCCCTAAACACTAGCAATTATAGAAAACGGGATCAGATTACGTCATTATTGTCATGGTCTCACCCGACCCCTCCATGGCGGGGGTGCAGAGTCTCCCACTTCCATTTAAACCTCCATCACCCGAGAAATCCAAATACATTCTCAGTTTACCTTCCCTCTCTAATGCTTTGTCTTGCGCAAGTGGTGAGACGGCGTATTGTCACCCAGATGCACTGTGTATACACACAAAAAGATCAGATTTTTTTTTTCTTTACTACCGGTCACATTTCACGCACATAATTCAGCTTAATGTTATGTATGATTCGCTGCAGAAATTTATTCTCAGGAAATGATGTACCCCATGATTCGTAAGATATAGCTGTCACCTGTTATTGTGTGTATACATTTGTTATATATAGTTTGTTCAAAATGTGTTATTATTAATATTTGGTTTTGTTCCCAGGTTATCACATGAGCGGGTGACGGGATGCACATCTTAAGGTGAGTTGGTTCGTAAATTTGTAATGAATTCTAATAAAGTTTATTTAGGTAAGTACCTTCCAAGATCGATTTTAGATTCAGAGTTCGTTTGGTTTCATGAGGTATATATATATATATATATATATATATTCCTTGTGTGTGACATATGAGCTTATACGGCTTCTGTCGGTAAGAGAGGATGGGATTGGCAGCAGTATCTCCTGTGGTTTAAACACGCCCACTGGACGCATTCACCTCTATCGCTTCATTATCTACTTGATGATTTATCATCATTTACACTGACAACCAGCTTTATTACTAGAGCTCACAAGAATCGGTACATCAAGGTATCCTGACACATCCATAGCTGATAACCCTAAATAATATTCAGCTTTAGGCTGTGTTTACGGGATGAATAGGGGAAACAGGAATACCTTACCCCATCATTTTTCGATTAAACCTTCACTTCCCGAGCAATTCTCTCTCTCTCTCCTCTCAAGATATGAATGAAACAATAAACAGAATTTGATAAAAAGGAATACAAAAATGGGTGTAACGAAAATCATTTACATTTCTTTATTACATTCGTTTGTGTGTGTTTGTGTGTGTGTGTGTGTGTGTGTGTGTGAAAGACAAGTTGGTCTGTCTTGTTACAGATGACAAACGAGAAACCGCTCGCTACGTTTCAAGCAAGTTGATTTCATGGTATGTACGTAAATGCCCGCATCCAGAGACCGACTCAGTCTCTCTCTCTCTTTCACCCATACCTAAATGTACTCACAAAAAAGAAATAGTAAATTACACCCATATTATATATAAAGAAGGGTGGGAACACATTTGCCTGAGACAAACGGTGCCAAACTCCTTGCCAATCAGACAGAAGTAGATCTAGACAGACCAAGAAGACGCATCGATACGTGTGACTTGCACCGACAGACATACAGACAGTGGCACCGACATATAAGACATCATTCCTACATGAATGTTTGATCTCCAGTAATTCTATTCTGAAAACACACACCATACATTTTAACGTATCCGCTAACGTATGTGTTTCGAAAGGCTAGTTACAGTATGTGTGATGATATTTTACACTCGTCTCGAAGATGTTTAAACTTGCCGGCGCTGTGTTTGGGTGGCAGTGGCAGCGTGTCATCATTGGCTGTACTCCCGAGCAGGGGCGGAGTCACTCCCCATCCTCCTCAGACGCAATATTGACTTCCTTCGACGATCCTAAACCTAACCAATAATCTAATCACCTCGAAATAGCTGCTGGTATACACAGATACACGCCTATCGTGTATTGGTAAGTGGGTATTTCTGCGTTGAAGAAAACGAGAGGGATTTAATTAGGTTCTGGTGAGCGATGGCAGCGTAGGGAGCACGTGTGTGTCTGAGGGCGAGTTGGTGGCGGTGTAAACAGTGATTGCTGGTCGTGGGTGAGGGGATGACAGTAGAATTTGGAGGGTCCGTCACTACCTCCTCCAAAACGCGGAAAGTGATAAGTGTCAGTGCTCTGTGGTCTTCATGTGGCAGTTAAGCAACGCGTAGATAGATACTGCGCCGTGCACTGATGCTGCCCGTTGTCTCCTGACGGATTTAGTTCGGGAACAAATATTCTGGCAAGAAGTCTTTAGAAGGTGCTTTGAGAGTATATTAACTTCTTATCTCTACACAAGGCCTTAAAGAAAAATAGAAATGTGACTCAGAACACGTAGTATACATGCGACGCCACATGCCCAGAAATCGGCATCGGCATTGTGCTTTGGGATCCATTGCAGAGAATTACCACCCTAGCTTGAGAGTGCCATTGAGCTTGTTGAATAACGGCTTGACGGCGGTGGGCGGACCTGTCGCTGTGCCAAATTGGTCCTCATAGCCGAACCACGCGATGATTGCGGTCTGACCGATTTCTTAATGTTATCTTAAGATCTTCCATAAGAATTAATCAGGAGTCAGCCAATACGTGTTGTGGGAGAATTGCCCGACTCAACGTCTTCAGTCTCATGTATATAACTGTATAGTTTAGATAAGAAGGTCTGTTATCTTCAGCGTATATCATCACGTAAAACTGTCAGCTTATTGTGCAATATTTGCATACGCGGGATTGTAAGACGTGCTGGAGGAGCAACAGAATAGCAATCGTGGAGCCAGAAAAACACTTGCCACGCCCATGTCTCCCTCCGGCTACGACCGCTGACGCCCACGCCCGCGCCGGAGCTTCCACGCCCGCAATGAGAAGCCATCTGAGCCACGCACATGCACAGGTACGTTAATGCCAGGGCTTTAGTATCTTTGTGTCGTTTCTCTCTATACGTGACGCTGATAATCCGTCATTGTGCTACTCTAGAGGCGAATGAATGGTGTTTGCAAGCATCAGACATGGGACTTTTAAATCGTAGATAAATGAGATGTTAAGAATATTTAGTTTACGAAGTTGAAAACAAGGCATAGAAAATCCTGTGCTTCAAAGCATCATTATGGGAACAACAACTATAACACTCCACAATCAACAACATCAGAAACCACAACAACCTCTCCCCATCCAACTCCCCACAAACCATCTGAAAAATGGTACCACAGAAGGCTTGAGAGCTCTGGGCAGTGCAAAACACACGAGACAGAACCGAGTTCCTACCACCCTCCAAAATGCTTTCCCCCCGAGATTTTGAGTGATGTTTGAAGATCGATTTTTGTTGAATCTGTGGAATTCAGATGACTTTTTGTGATTATTTGTTCCTTCTGAATCCAGATGATTGTGTGGATTTACCCGTAGCAGAAACAGAAGAACGTCTATGGGCATCATTTGTAAATGATACTGACCACACGCACACACACACACACTCGAGCGCACACACACAAGGAGCCTTCTCGAAATCGGTTGAGGTGACCGACCAGTGGAGTGCCGCGGGGTTCTGTTCTGGGACAGTCACTCTTCTTGATCCACGTGAACGAGATACCAGAAGGTATGGATTCTTACCCAGAATATGTCTGCAGATGATGCAAAGGTCATGTGTGAAGGGAAAACCGAAGAGGGTTGGACCAAAGTTTGCCTTATTAATGGTTAATGGAATTCAACTCGTTAGATGTAGAGGAATGGCGGTTTGGGACACGGTGAAAGAGGAATTTTATATGATTATTGTCAAGCAGTAACTTGGCCTCAGGATTTTGTGTGTGTGAGACTCTGACTTGGGTGTGTGTGGTGGTGGTGAGGGGGGAGTTTACATCGTCCCCAGCCACTCGCCAGAGTCCCACACTGGGGGAATAGTAGAGTAGATTAATTGTCTTCTGGCGAATATTGGAATAGCCTCTCTCTCTCTCTCTCTCTCTCTCTCTCATATATCTATTGACTGATATCGTGTACGGATGTCCACATTTAAGGGGCTATTTTACGGTGGCATACCCCTTGAGCTAGGCAGCCTCCCACTTAACGTAGTTTTCCGCGTCACAGACCACCCTCACTCACCACAGCGGCCACCCACTACCAAAAACGCCTGCGCTCAAGGGTTGTCGTACTGTCGTCGTGCTCAAGGGTCGTCGCACCGTCTTCGTGCTCAAGGGTCGTCGTTCCTTCGTGCTCAAGGGTTGTCGTTCCTTCGTGCTCAAGGGTTGTCGTACTGTCGTCGTGCTCAGGGTCGTCGTACCGTCTTGGTGCTCAAGGGTCGTCGTTCCTTCGTGCTCAAGGGGTCGTCGTACCGTCGTGCTGTTCAAGGGTCGTCGGACCATCGTATTCAGATTTCGTCGTACTGTAGCGTTCAGGGGTCGTCGTCCCGTTCGTTAAGCTAAAAAATGGTCTGCGTTATCGCGCTTTAACGGTATCAGCTCTTGATGACAAGAGAGGAAACGTCAGCCCGTGTGTGTGTGTGTGTGCTTGCGAGTGTGTGTCCCTCTACTGAGTTGGTAAGTTACAAAGTGCACAAACTTCGCCTACCTTATGCTTTGATTTGATTCGCACGAACTACACACTCCATTACGCTGTGGTAGTGCAAAGGAAATGAATAAAAGAAATTACATGCCCAGCTCCATCCTTGCCTAATATGGTGAGGATTCATATTTGTATTTTTATCGTAAGACTCCAATAGCATGCTGTCAAATGGTCGTACTTGCAGACAAATCCAAATGGAGATGAAGACGACGACACTATCTTTTTATAAATGTCAGTGTAGATGTTGGGCGACCGTTTTCTATCAGCGGTTGTATGTTTTCACATACATATACACACACACACACACACACTGTCGTTGAGTGAGACTTCAGAGACAAAAGGTTATGAAAACTTCTCCCAGGGAAAAAAATCTAAAAAAAAAGAAAAACTGCCACGAGAGCTTATTTAAAGGATTAGAGGAAAAGGATTTGGTTGAGTAGACACGATGAGAGAGAGAGGGGGAAAATAGAGGAAAAGAAGAATGGTAAGAAAGGATGAGATACAGTAATTTGGAAGTGGATGTGTGAAAATACATTTTCATATACTCTCTCTCTCTCTCTCTCTCTCTCTCTCTCTCTCTCTCTCTCTCTCTCTCTCTCTTGTGAACCTGATCTTCACATAAAAGAATGAAGGGAGAGAGAGAGAGAGGATGGTACTGAAGACTACTTTAATAAGACGTTACATCTCGCAAGTAATCTAGGAATTAAAGCTTAGAAAACGGGGGAATGTACATAAACGCCAAGCGAGGCAAGGGAGATGTGGATTTACGAACAGAAAATTAGCATTCTTTGACAACGTTCTGGGTTACCAGCAGTTAAAAGGTTATCGTTTGACCAGTAAATCAGCGCGGGGTCTAGCCATGGTAAATAGAGATTCATGAGCATACGATAAGTGAGTGAAGATGTAAGGGCAAATCAAGGTCTGCCAAAAGGTCATGTGGTCGCAGCATTTAAAGAGTAAGTAACAGAAGACCCGATGGTCTTTGACTAGGTTTATCTGCCCAAGGGGGAGTACATAGGAAGGACAGATGAGGGAAGGGCTGATGGTCTATGAGGAGGTTATCTGCTGGACGACGGTGATTGTATCCTGAACGCCCTATTCATATTTGAATGGAGACTGGATGATAAATCAGAAGGTTCCTCCCCACCCACCACTATATGCGGAGACAGGATGGTAAAGTAGAAGTCTCCTTCCCACTCATCACTGTAGATGAAGACGGGATAGTAAAGTAGAGGGCTCCTACCCACCCACCACTATAGATGTAGACAAGATAGTAAATCAGAAGGCTTACTCCCCACCCACCACTGTAGTTGGAGACAGGTTAGTAAAGTTTAACGCACGAGATTATGCTAGAATGTCATATTAAGTTGATGAAGGCTGAGTAAATATGGAGATGGCTTGACGAAAGGATTTTTAGTATAGATGATTTATCTAAAGTTGAAAGTAAAATTTTACAGTCGAACAATTTTAAAAGTTTTTTTTGGTATTTCTTATATTTGTATGATAAAGGTGAATGATTTTCTGTAGATTTATCAGTATCTTTATTTTACTGTATTCAAGAATGTGGTTGATAGATACATTTATTTACGCATTATTCTCTTTGCAGGAATAGCTTGGAAGTTGCATGACAATAAATAAAACTTCTGAAATATTGAATAATGATGTTACAAAATTAGTATGTTGACATTTAACGGAGCTGCACCGTACCAACCATTAATATATAATATTTAAATTCTTTTATATTTTTAAATGAACTTGTGGTTTAGTTAAGAAACAACTAAAGTGGAAAGCATTTTATGTGGTTAGTGGTGGTTACCAAATGTATTTGTCCTGTTGCCAGCCACAAATGGTCGTTAATCCAACACTTTTTTTGCTCAGTTTTTCCTCTGAAAGAACCACCAACGTCATTGTCTTTGTGTTTGTGTGTATGTGTGTTTCACTGTTTGATATTTGTATCTCCATATTTGTTCATTCTGTTGTCTCAAGTATGTATATACGTTCAATGCATATGTATTTGAAATGTATATTGAAAGCAGCGTGTCCAGATGACAGGTGAGATTTCTGCCCCATAAACATAGTCCTCATTCCAGCCTAATTTTTATGAATAGATTAAATTTCTGAATCATTCATGAACGAATTATGTGCCGCGTATTTATCGTCCATACTAGACGGGCAGCGTATAAGTATATCACGGCTGGTATAACGGGAGTATAATGGTATATCAAGCCTGACGCGACCGAAGTATATATTCTAAATCTCCTCGCCACTTGATGTGAGGTAGGCTCTTCTGCCAAGGGTATGTGGCGTAGCAGCAGCAAGTCGCTTTGAGCGGAGATTGTTATCCTGTTGGCGTTCTATGAATGAAGGTTCCGGATGTGTTTATTGTGGCGATCTTTTTTTTTTTTTTCTTCTTTTTCATATCGAGGAAGCGATGATGTGCGTTGGCTGGCTGATCAAACAGGCTATGTGTGTTTACGTAGGTTGCATCACAGTACCTCTCAAAAACTCCGGCATGAATAGATAAGCTCCCCTCAAGGGTATACTGGCTTTCGGGGGAGGGGAGGGATGTGTATGTATGGGGGTGTTTCTCTGGGGGATCGATCGCATGTCGTTACAAAGCTTTATGAATGTAAGTGTGATGGTTTCTTTTTGGGGGGATTATATCAGACAGGAGGGATTCGGATTGCAATTGGGTCTCCTGATTTCCATTAGATAAATGATCTTGGATACCTTGTCTTCGAGGGGGATGTGTGTGTTTGTGTGGACCCTAGTGTTATTACCTGGGTTTTGAGCAGAAATGGAAACTGTTCATTATTCACTGAGCACGATTGCAAGGCCATAAAGGTCAAAGGTCGCGAGCCTCGAGGGGATAAATTTAGCGGTGCCCCCTCAACCTTTGATGATGGGCTCCGTGTGTTGTGTTGTGTTGTGTTAGAGAGGAGCGCCGCACGGTGCTTGGGAGTAGGGTACAGTTGGTGGGGGGAGAGAGAGAGAGAGAGAGAGAGGTAGGGGGTTGGATGGTAGGGGGCGAGAGCTGCCACCGCCACCACCAATCTGTTGATAGGTGGGGGCCACAGTGCTACTATATACAATGGCGTAGGACCTTCATCAAGTGGAGATTTTTTTTCTTCTGTCGCCATTTTAAGGGTAGAGGGAGTCGATTGAGTTCTTGTTGTATGTGTTGAAGGTAAGTGGTTGAGCGTAGCAATCTGTGTTGTGTTGAGGTGGGGGAAAAAATTGAAGCGAGTGGAAGTGAACTCGTAACGTACAACAGAACACAAGTTTGTCTTTCGATTTACTTATCAACAAGAAACTGAATAAGTAGTTCAATGATTTCTTGGATCAGTAAACATATACGCAAGAAGCACTACCTCAGGGGGTGAGCTGTGGTCAGGTGGCCCTGTGGTACTACCTGCAAGACTGGGCTGTGCCAAGGGAGCCCTGTGGGACTACCTCACAGGGTCGGGCTGCGCCCAGGTGGCCCTGTACTGTGGTCAGGTGGCACTCCGGATATATCGTGGCGGCTGGCCCCTGCCAAAATGCCACGCGGCTCAGTGCCACACCGGAAATCTGTGACCTCCGTCTTCCACGCGCTCGGTGCCAGGGAGAGTGCCATCTCCTAAGGGTGCCACACATTTTCCAAGGCTGCCATACTAACCCCCAGGATGCCATACCATCCCCATAGTGCCATACTCTCCCCCGAGGTACTAGCTTCCCTTCCTTACACCCCCCTCCTCCCGTGTACTCTGACCAACCTCAGCTAGGCACCATCGGAGTGCCAGTTGCCACGTGCTGCGTGTGTTACCATCACGTCATCAAGCGACCTGGGATAAGCCGCAAGAGGGCAGGGTAGTAGGAATGTGTGTGTGTGTGTGTGTGTGTGTGTGTGTGTGTGTGTGTGTGTGTTACGACCTTGATTGTTACGACCTGAAGTCATCGTACTCATGGCCTATATGTAATGTAATTAGCCAGCGCTTGAACGGCGAACCGTGATGACGCGAGTGTCGTCTGTCTGACCGAGCCAGATTGTCCCGTATAGTAATTAGACGGCAGTTGTTGTGCCACATGTGCCAGCATTAGCGACCATGAGAGCCCTTGTTGTATAATCTGAAATACCCGGTGTTCGGATCCTATGATTTGATGGCTTTTATTATATATTTTGATTAGCGAGTTTTAGCGACTGTATTAGCGAGCAGTGTTCCTTTGTATATCATAACTGGCGAAGACTGTTGCCCCTGTACCAATATTAGCGAGTAGTGTTCCCTTCTGTATCGTACTTGGCGAGTAGTGTTCCCTTCTTTATCATAATAAGCGAGTAGTGCCTCCCTCCTGTATCATAATTAACGAGTAGCGTTCCCTTCTGTACCATAATTAGCGGGTAGTGCTCCCATCTGTACCATAATTAGCGAGTCACAGGACTGGTCTAACGTTAAGTCCTGACAGCAGGTTAAGGACCATGTCAACACACTAGTCCCTAACACACACACACACACACACACGCACACAGATTCCTGCCGCCTGTTTCCTGCTGGGTGATATTCCCGTGTGCTTGCTTGCGTGTGTGTCTGCGTTTGTATGTGTTCGTTTGTTGTAACGACTGTTTGAGTGCATGCATCCAAACACCTCCTGATGTGTTTTTATTTATTTGTTTATTTATTTATTTTTTTCATTGTAGGGGTAGGAGTTGGGACGCTGAAGTATAGAAAGTTCTGCATGCTTGCTTGTGTTGTGCGTACTTTTTTTTTTTTTTTGAGGGCTTCGTGTTTGTGTTTGTATGTGTGTTTGTAGCGATGGCTGGGGTAAAAAGGGGGAGCATGTGAATAGGGTGCGTGGCTAAAGTTGTCTCCCTAACGGACGAGAATAACCTCCCTGTCCTTCATTATTAACCTATCCACCACACCAGTCTCCCCCACCCCATTTAACCTCCCCATGGGAGCTCGCCACACCACACTGATCACCTCACCATCGTACTATCCTCCTTATAGTAACCTCCCCACCGATCTCTCCCCACCCGCCCCTCCCCACACTATGTACCTTCCGTAGAACCCCTCACCCAAGAGTGACAGGCGGGAGGGGAGGGAATAGGGGGGAGAGAGAGAGAGAGAGAGAGATGTGTTCAGCAAAGGGGAGTTTATCCCCCTGAGATGATGGGTCTGTGGGGGGGTGAAACCCGTGGGAGCCGGCACTTCTCCCCCGTCCTTGTACGTAATAGGGGACACCCCTACCACGTCTCCCACGTCCCTGTACGTGGGTTGAGCGTCTCCCACGTCACTCACGTCTCTGTACGTGGGAGGAGCGTCTCCCACGTCCCTGTACGTGGGCCCTGTACGTGGGTGGAGCGTCTCCCACGTCACTCACGTCTCTGTACGTGGGAGGAGCGGCTCCCACGTCGCCCACGTCCCTGCACGTGGGAGGAGTGTCTCCCACGTCCCTGTACGTGGGAGAATCGTCTCCCACGTCGCCCATGTCCCTGTACGTGGGAGGAGCGTCTCCCACGTCACCCACGTCCCTGTACGTGGGAGGAGCGTCTCCCACGTCACCCACGTACCCTGTGCGTGGATGGTGAAACACCCCCAGGATTCTTATGCTACTCTCCTCCTACCATCTCCGTTTTCATCTGTTGCTGCGGAAATGTTTAAACGTGAACATAATCTTTGTCAGATTAGATACGATTTAGGTTTAGAAGATTGCAGAATGTTTAGCATGAATTTAATGTTTAAGATTTACAGTAATTTCTATTTTACGTACGATTTAGTTTTTAAAAACTGCAGCTAAATTTATTCTTTCATTTGAGATACGATTTAGCTTTTTTGTAAAAGATTGCAGTTTAATTTACGATTAATTTTTACATAGTTTTTGTCGGGGGTTGCGTTGTTGAATTAAGGTCTCGTTATTTTCTTTATTTGGCTTCTTACTAAGACAGTCGATTCTCAGAATCTTGCCGGCAAAGTAGGAACAGAAGGACTTAGGGGTGGGTGGGTGGGTGGGTTCGATGTTTCTGCTCCTCTTCCCAGCTATGTGGGCGACGCACGCTTGACCTTTGACCTTGGCTGTATGTGTGTGTGTGTGGGGGCGTCGAACCCAGGACACAGTAGTAGTACCCCTTTACCAGGTCCTAGTTACTGCAGGACCACTTATGTTCTACCCTTGGATCACTACAGCATCTGAAACGAGAATAGGGTAGCTGAAGTTTGAGGGTGAATTGTTTCCTCTGTCTTTATTTGTCTTTCATGATTGTCTCTATGTAAAATATACACAGACGAACCTCTTCGAAGAGCTGTTAGGTTGATAGTTGGGGATTGTTGGAGGGGGTTGAATCATACGCGGAGGGAGATGGTTGGAGGTGCTGTAGGTATTAAGGAGGGAATGGCTGGTCTTTACATTGGTGGAGAAAATGTCAGTCTGTGGTTCAGTGATGGGAGCCCGGGGTCGTGGGTGACAGAGAGGTCGTTGCTCTTTGTGTAGTGATGATATAGCTTCTGGAGGGGTCGTCTTCTGTAAGGTGGTGAGGGTACGTGGGTGACTGGGAGGTCGTTGCTCTTTGTGTAGTGATGATATAGCTTCTGGAGGGGTCGTCTTTTCTAAGGTGGTGAGGGTACATGGGTGACTTGGAGGTCGTTGCTCTTTGTGTAGTGATGATATAGCTTCTTGAGGGGCCGTCTTTTGTAGGGTGGTGAGGGTATATGGGTGACTGGGAGGTCGTTACTCTTTGTGTAGTGATGATATAACTTATTGAGGGTCTTCTGTCGAGAGGGAGTTAGTGGTGGGTGAGGGGTGTAGGTAGGGTTTTATGGGGGGATAAGGTCGAGTGGGTGGAGGAGATTGAGTCGTCCGGATGGGAATGCCATCAGAAGGGGAGGGAAAGGTCGTCATGGGGAAGGGGTCCGAAGGGTTGGTTATTTTGATTTTAGTAAGGTTTTCTCACGGGGTTGTCATCACGTAGTGGATCTGGGGGTGGAAGGGGGTGGAGTGAGAGGTCGTCTTCTTGACTCCACTAAGATCGTCCGGGGTAGTTTGGTCGTCGGGTGGAAAAGGAGAGGTCGTCGGTCTGTCAGGGAGGGAGGGAGGGAGGGACATATGTGCGCGTAAAGTCCAAGTAGTGATAATAATAATGATGATAATGATTATAATAATAATAACATTTATGATGATAATATTGATATTGATGATTATTAATAATGACAGTTAGTAATAATGATAATGATAATGATAAATAGTTTATTGGATTCACTGTGTGTGTGTGTGTGTGTGTGTGACTGACGCTTAGAGACAGTTGCCTGGTGTATGGCTTATTGTCCTGGTCTACTGTAACTGTCTCACTCCCTCTGTTGCCCTCACTCTCTCGGTCCCACAATGTCACCCTCACTTTTTATCTCCCTCTGTCTCCTTCTATCTGCTGTATTCTCTTTTTTTTTTTTCCTCAGTCTTCCTCACTTCCTCTCTCCCCCACTGTCTCACTTCCTCTCTTCCTCATTGTCTCTCTTTCTTTCTGTCTCTCCCCCCCAATCCATTTTGATACATAGTTTCCATCAGAGATAAAACATCAGACCAAGTAGTTGCTGAACAGAAGAAAGAACACCATAAAATACGCTCAATCAACCGCTTCTATTATTTCCCCAGAGGGCTGCTCGGTGGGTGTATTGTGTTATAGCATTGCCTGTGTGTGGCTCTGTGTACCGTGTGCAAGCTGTGTACCGTCCGTGTGTACTGTGTGTGGATATGTGTACCATGTACCGTCCGTGTACCGAGTACCACCTGTGCACCATGTACTGGCAATGTAACGTGTATCGTGTGTGCTTATGTGTGTTTGTATGTGTGTGTGTGTGTGTGTGGGGCTTTATGTACCGTCTGTGCACCGGGTACCACTTGTGTACCGTGTACCGTCAGTGTAATGTGTACCGGCAGATCAGCGGAAACCACCATGACTCACACTCCCTCTCTCTCCCCCTTATCGAACGGACAGGCCCACGCCCCTCCTTCCCAAGGGGGGGGGGGAGGTATTTTCACACACACCCTCTGTGTCCCTTAAGGGGTAGGGGGGCTTTTCTCCTCCCCCTTTGGTAGTCTCCCCTCACCCCTCTGCCATCCCCACAATGCACATGGGTCTTCCCCACACACACGCACACCCCTCCCACTGACTACCATGACTGCAGTCAACCCCCCCACCCCCTATACGATATCCCTCACTAACCATTGTACCAGTCTTCCTCCCTGCCATGCCCCTCACTGCCATGGGTACAGGCCTCTCCTGTCACACATCTCGCTACCATGGCTTAAATCCCGTCTGTCATACCCCTTGCTGCCATGACTACACAGTCTCCCTACCATACCCGTCACTACCATGGGTGACTTCCCCCATTATAGTCCTCCACTACCATGCCTAATTGGTCTCCCCTTACCCATACGCATCATATGTTTTTCTTTCCTCCCTTTACTCTCCCTGACCTCATAACCTGCATGCCTCCCTTTTTGCCCCTTAACCCCCTTTGCTACTGCCATACTTCCCTGATTTGCACCCGTAAATCATCCCCCCCCTCCTCACACCACTGCCATACTTCCCTCATTTGCCGCCCCTTCTCATGCCTGTCACATCCCCCCCTCTCTCTCTCTCTCTCTCTCTCTCTCTCTCTCTCTCTCTCTCTCTCTCTCTCTCACGCTTCTTTTGTTCTCGTGACAATCAGCTATTTATTGGCTCTTCTTTCGAGACCATATATATTTTTTTTCAAGCTTTCACCATCTTTCTATGCTAACTTTTTTTCCTTCTTCTTCTTCTTCTTCTTCTTCTTCTTCTTCTTCTTCTTCTTCCTCTTCTTCTTCCTCTTCTTCTTCTTCTGTCCTCTGCCTCGATGCCACCATCTCACCTTCTTGAAACTGCCCGTAGCCCTGAGCTGCCAGGGAAATCAATAGTGCCAGGAGTGCCGAGCGAGGGATTAAGGCAACAGCAGTGCCACGGGACTAACACAGCAGCAGCATTGAGAGGGGGGGAGGGAAAGGGGAAACGGGGGGTGGGGGGAAAGGATAGCAGTGCCAGCGAGGATGTGGCACTGTGAGAAGGTGGAGGGGTGAATGTCTGTGGCACACACTCTCTCTCTCTCTCTCTCTCTCTCTCGGAGGGGTTTGCAGAGGCGGCCTCAGACAGCAGCAGCGGCAGCAGCAACAGCAGGCGGCTGTACCACGGGGGTTTACAAGGGAGTCTCGGTGGCACCCAACATCAGCAGTGCCAAACTCGTCGTGGAGCAGTGCGAAGTGACCGGCCGCGTCATCAAGCATCCGGCGGCAGTGCCAAGAGTGCCACAGATTCATTGTGGAGTTAGTCCGGGGTGTAGGGAGAAGAGCGGTTGGTGAGGAGGGGGGTATGGTGGTGAGGGAGAGGAGGACAGTAGTGGTGTGTATGTCGGGGTGGGACACCTCGTTGGGGGGAGGGGGTGGCACCGAGCCAAGGCTGGCATGAGGAAACTGGCACCCCCTCGCCTTTGTCTTACCAGGTAATGGAGGGCTGGACGTGGCTCTGTTGACGACGCACTTGCTGTCCTCCTCCCCTGCCGCAATCTCCCTTTCTCGCCTCCGCTCGCGTCCGAGGTGGGAAGGAAGGGGTTAGGAAGCATCATCGCTCTAGGTTCGACCCACACACACACACACTTGCTGCTACCTTCACCCGCGCAGGTGAGGGTCTTCTGCAGGCTATCCACCCCGTGCAGCCTGCGGTCGAGCCATTCCTTTCCCTCCCCTTCAAAGAGCCTGACATTGTCCACTGTCCCCCCCGCCTTGGCCTCTGACTTCACTCATTACGTGCCTGGCCATTATTGATTAGCATATGCACAGCGGCGGCGGCGGATCTCTCCTAGCAAGTTCGCTCGGTCGGCGGACCCCCTCCACGCAGACGTCGCTTGCGGGTGGGTTCGCGCCCCACTCGCGTGAGTGGGTAGAGAGAGAGAGAGAAGGGGAGGGAGAGGGAGGGGGGCGCTGCTGCTCTAGACGTTGTTGGCGGCAGAGTGTGATCGGTCCCGTACCTTCAGGGTCCGCTAAACGGGAACTCCGGGTTATGTAAACTTAAGGTCTCGCGTTCATCACCTGCCCCCGTGTCAAGCTGTTGCTTCCTATGCCATCATGTCTCTTGTAACCTTATTTTCCCTCGGAAGTACGTCTTACCTTATATTCCTCAGAGGTTCACTTACGGTAACCTTATTTTCCTGGGATATGCACTTCTTGTAGCCATATTTTCCTGGGAAGTACACTTCTAATAACAGTATTATCCTGGAAAGTACATCTTATTTTCCTCGGAAGTAGATTTTACCTTATTTTCTTCGAGAGTACACTTCTTGGTAAAGACTTTGTATGACATTTTGTTCGAATGTTGCACCAGAATTGGGCCTCATTTCTGTCATTTATTTTTTTGAGCAGTTCTATTATCTTAGGTCATTTTCACGTACGGGAGGCCGGCTTGGTGCAATTTGTAATCACTACGTAGATGATTAAAGCTAGACATGTTTAGGTTTGTGTCAGCGGTTCGATAAACCTCAGAGACCCCCTTCGGTCTGCCCTGGCCTTGGGGAGGGTATTTTAAGATGCGTAAATAACCCCACATCGACGCTACATACGATAACGGACGGACTGTCGGATCGCGTCCGTTAATCTCCCCCATTTGGTCGTGGTCGCGTACCGCACCATGTGTGATCGTTCGTCCGGTTTAACTTAGAGAAACCACTCTGTGTCGTAGATGATCAGTGTCATATTGTGGGCGTGGCGGGGAAGATGGTATATGTCGTGGTTGTGGGGGGGGGGGGGGAAGGGGCGGGGCGCTAGACACATCCCATCAACGCTTGCCGGCTCTGTAAACAGTGAGGGGCCTCTTCCTTGTAGTGGCCGGCGGTAACTGGGTCAGGAGATCTACTTTTTTTGGCCCCTCGTTAAACTCCTTCCTTGATGCTGTCCCAGGATCGTAACTCTCTCATTGTTTTTTTAACGTTCTCGAAGAGTATTTCGGGTCAAAATATCGCAGGTCTAACTTCGACCGGATCAGAGATGTTTGGGGCGACACTGACAGACTTGAAGTTGTTTTACGTAAAGTTTTCTGCTGGTGGCAGTGAGGGAGGGAGATTCTGGCTGAGTACTGAGGCTGTGTGTGTGTGTGTGTGTGTGTGTGTGCGTGCGTTCATTCATTACACACATACTGGCTTCGTCTTCCTCCCCCACTTCCTGTTTTTGCGTGCGTCCCACATGTTAGGGATGTGTCGCTCAGCAGCTTATTGGGAGTGATTCTCCCGATATGACTTCATACGCTTCTCAAAGGTCGCTCGGTGGCCTTCCGTGTTGGCTAATGGAGACGCAGTGACGCAGTTAAGCATCTTTTATTTTTTAAAACAAGTTTTGCAGGTTTTCTCTTAAGATCATGTGCACTGAACGATAGGCATCGTAGGCCTTTAATGACAGTGTAGGATCGACAGGTCACTGTAGCATTATACACACGCGTCGGCTTAGTCTGGATGCGTCAGTGTCTTACAGATAACGTCAGAGTAACGTAGAAACTCTGGCGTTTCTTAGACGTACGTAACTTAGGAATACCTTCCTCTCATTTGAAAACGCACACTGTGAGTCTCTCTTTCTCGCTGTTGGTGTGAGTAAACGGCCTCCAGGGCCTCTCCAAATACCCCCTCCAGCCGGGAACCAAATGAGGCATGCGTGATATTCTAGGAAGAGCAAATGTCATTTACTTCAGCACTAGTAGCGTCATCATGGGGGCGGGGGTGGGGGGGTGAACATCACAGGCGAAGCACCATGATGGTATTTCCCCCACGTCGTGTGTATGGCTGTGTTGATGTGTCTGAGGTCATGTCGAGGTGATGGGTAAATGAGTTTGATGGGTATAGGCTACGTTGAGGTTGTTCAGAAGATGAGGAATAGGCTTAATGGGGTATAGTGATGGGGTTTTGGTCCTCGCTGAAGGGACAGAGAGGATTATGGGTATTGTGGGTTAGAGATGGTGATAATAATGTGTTTCAAGATTTGTTGGCGGTGTTTCGCAATTGCAGGAGGGAGTATAGCTATGGGTTTTCCCATTATGGGGTGTAGAGGTTCCGTACGTGTCATTTTCACATTGAAACTGTAATGATAGAGTTAACGTATAACACCCTTTAACCCCAAGGCTCCCCGGTGACACACTTAGGCATGTTTTTCCACCGGAATGTTAGTCTGAGCGTCGTCCTTGTCTGCAGATTTTATAATGTTCAATGAACTTGGGGGCGCCTGGGAACTCGAGGCCAACAGGGGCGTATCCCAGCTGTGTGTTTGTTTTGGTCCTTTTGCACGGGAGTCGGATGGCTGAATGTTGCGAGTGGCCTTCATGGGATGAAATCTTGCACTGATGCGAATCATTCGAGTGTTATATATATATATATATATATATATATATATATATATATATATATATAT
>JAYMFT010369688.1:0-21786 GCA_038088735.1 Panulirus argus
ATATATATATATATATATATATATATATATATATATATATATATATATATATATATATATATATATCATTATCATTATTATTATAACTATTCAGTTGTGAATAAAAAATCTACGACTGTGCAATTTTCTTAACTTGGGTTCGACGAGACATTCATCAGTCTTGCTCCAGCTCACTACTGCTACTCACACGCCACCCACACCCACACACACACACACACACACACATACGCATCTATATAAGCGTCGGGGGACTGGAGAGGAGAGAGAGAGAGAGAGAGACAGAGAGGAGGCGTGCAACAGGCTGCCTTGTCCTGCATGTGCAGACGGGCCCAGACACTGTGCTCGCTGCCCTTTGACTGAGACGAAGTGGCGTGCCGCCCCGAACAGACGCTCATAATCGATGGGTGGACCCCCTGATGCTGCTGCAGTAAACGTCTTCAGGAGGGTGGTGGGGTCTGTGGGCAGCGCCTTGGAAACATACCGGGCAAAACCTGGCGCCACCATCGCATCGGTGATCTCGTTAAGAACATATAGAAAGGCTTCGCCTCGACAGGACAGCAAGTCCAGAGGACCTGGTATGTATCGGCGGGCGTCGCCGCACTCCTGACGCCTCGTGCGCCTCCTCCGTCTGGCCTCCCGCCACACACCTTCGCTTAATGAGACAAAGAGAACTACCCCTTGCCGGAGAGAGAGAGACACTAGCCCCTCTACCCATCCACCTCCTGTCGCCAGCGATTGCAAAAGCCCCGGCCGTTGGGTTGGTCTCACTTCTCGTGATTCAATATAAAACCCATCTTCACCTCTCGCTGTTTCCGACACAAAATAGGAGGAAACTTCTCCCGTCGCCAAGGATTCGCTTCTCACAGTAAACACAGAACATCAAATCAACCAACCTCACTTTTCGTCTCCACTAACTGGAAAACAAAATACCTCTAGACCCCTCGATACTGCAGACGACAACGTTGGAAAATGTTCATAAACTAATCCAGAAACACAATACCGGATGCAGGTATCCACCTAACATTCATCTTGAAATAAAGATTTAGAATCGTTAAGAATCTTCCCTCGTTTTGAGAGTCAATTTAAGGCAGCTCATCCTCCACTGCTTGCGGCTGGACGATGGGTTAACTGCTCTTTGGCCTCAAGTTTTTTCTAAAGACTCTCGTAATGTCATGGTCATTCGGTCCCATATTGGTGTCGCAGACACGGTCCTGTCGGCTGTGTTGTTGACATCGAGCTACAAAAACACTCCACCCGTGTATCCTGGAAATCTGCGAGGAAAGGTAAAAAAAAAAAAAAAAGATTAGAAAAAGGTGTTATGGGGGGGTCGCCAGACGGTGTTTGTGACAGCTGAGAGATCTACGGTGACAAGACGTTCCTGTAGGAGGAAGCGAGGAGACCCTGACTATCGACCCTGCAGGGGGAGGGCTCGTGACTCACGCCCGAGATCAAAAGAAGACCAGAATGTTTCCGACAAGCCGGCGGCGCTTCCTGGGCTTGATACCTTGAACAAGCTATCTCGTCCTGTCAACAACCTCGCCGACGTACCCGGAGCAATTCAGTGTATCCCACCTTACTTGGACCGCTGGAACGTCGGGAAGGGAAATGGCTGTGAGCGAGAAGCGAGCGCATCACCTTAAACCCCTTGAACACGACGAGTAATAAGTAAGACCCTTAGGGGACGCGACGGTGCTAATCCTTTTGGTTACGATGGCGCTAACTCTCTGACCCAGCAATTACATATCAGGGCCGTGTTACCCAAGGGGTCGTAGCGTCGTTCTTAAGGGATCAAACATAAAGTACAATCCTAAAAGCAAAATGTAAACTACTGTGATCAGTCGCAATGAACAATATACTGATTTACTCAAAACTAGTCTCGGACGAAGTCATTTGTGTTCCTTTGCACGTCTCCCCGACTACCCTAGAGGGAGAGAATGGCCCTAGTCCTCGTCTCCAGACGGCAGGATGAAAGAAAGAGAACCTTCCCTACCCCTCTCATTATCCCTTACGCTCCGACAGGAGTTCCCTAGCGCTCGTGGTCACATTCCCCCGGCTCTGGGCTGGGTCGGCGGCGGAGGCACCACAGACAATGCACTTAAAACGGGTGCATTGTGACGACGCAAGAGCTATGCTACTTGGGCCTCCCTTCTCAATTGTACCGCCAAGGTGAACCAGGTACGCTGTTACCTGGGAAGGGGGTCAGCGATAAGAATCGGGTCAGGATGAAGGTTGGGTGTGGCGAATGTCTGTTGGCTCGGTGTTAGTTCTGGGAAGGACCGGGTTCGGAGGTTGAGTTCGACTCACCAAGTGGGACTCGGTTATTCAAGTAACGCGACGACCCTCACTCCTGCAGAAGCTTCCCCAGTTCATCAACTAACACATATCGTGACGGATTGATCAAAAGTCAGTTATGGTCGATTACAAATGTGTAATTCACAAGTTATATTCATTCCTTCTAAAGCAAATGCATATAACACTCTTATACACGTGAAAGAATGATTTCCCAGAGAATCATCCTGAAGGTGATGTCTTGGCAGCTATTGTCTTGTGAGAATATCATATCATCCAAGACGATCACACACGCCTGTGACACACAGCAAGATCACGACAGACCGTCACTCCTGACTGCTGCTAGTTACAGACCCACGACAAGTTCACTGGCTGTAGCTGGATACAGACCCACATTAACTTTGAGGTAATTACTCTTGCCTGTAACCGGTTACAGACCGCGGATGCGGAGGGGAACGTCATGAACATATTCATACGAACAACATGCGTGTGAACGGTGACGGACGAAGGTGAAGGCGATGCCCTGGGACTTCGAATGAGAAGGCGTCCTGGGTTTTTTTTTGGGTCGGCGGTTGAGGGACTTCGTAGCACGGGAACTCTTAACACACACAGACACACACACGCACAGACAGACACATGCATTCGACTCCTCCCCTGGTATCAATGGGTCGCAGATCGTGCGGGAAGGTAAACTGTAGCTCCCCCGACGCTGTGGCTCAAGGGTTTATTGATACCCATCACGAGCCGTTGAGGAGCCGAGGTATCGATCTTTGCTGCGGCAGCGGCGGCGGCGGCTCCTGCTGCTGCAGCAGCAGCCTGTGGCACCGTGTGGTGGTTCTTCTTCCTCTCGCTACCTCCTCCTCTCTTTATCTGTAGAGGTCGGTCAGCTCGGTAGATTACCTGCCTAATGCAAGGGGGGAAAAAAATTAAAATAAAATCGTAACTCCTTGAGCAGGACGATCGGAACCTGAAGTACGACGGTACGACCCTCGAGCGTGACGTTACGTTACGTTACGTTACAAACGACGGTACGACGCCCGAGAAAGACGGCCTAGATTTTGATCTAAGTCTCTTTAAGGTGTCGGGCTAAAGGCCAGGCCCATCATGCCGAAGGGCTGTACACTCGTTCTCAAGGAGTCGGACGCTGGCTGATCCACTTTCTTCTTTACCTATCGATCTCCAAACTGCATCACGGAAATGTCAGAGATCTACGTACCTTTCATTGCCACCGACGGCTTCTGCACGAGCTCTACCGACACGGGCAGGACCTCCTCAACAAGACGTAATTAGTGACCAAACGTCGCCCAAGCTCACAGCTATTCGTGTCGAATGATAAATGTGTTACGAGCCTCTCTCAACAGACCGAGGAAGTAATATCACATTTATGAGATGAATGTTTATAAATGTTAAGGAGAGAGAGAGAGGAGATTTCTTTCTCCACGCTCCCCGTCGTGTGATCCAGGCATAACATTTTCAGATATATATATATATATATATATATATATATATAAAAGTTCCCAGTGTTTGAGCAAAACCAAGACCCACTTCCAAGATCAGTGTTCTTCTGGTTGGTGCAACACGGATCTAATTGAGGACGGGACATTAGTGAGACAAGGGAGCGTGCCAAGCGCAGCAACGAACAGCGTACTAATTGGTTACCAGCAGAGGTTACGGTCCCAGTTGTCGCCGGCAAAACAACAGCCTTCAAAAGTGCTAAATCGCTCGTAAATAAAGTCAACCCAGTATTCTTAAATGTAACCTTGTGGAGGAGATTAACACATACAGTTATCTATCCCCTTCCTAAACAAAGAAAAAGTAAGCATGGGACAATACGAAGAATATACTATACAATGAGGGAGCCCCTTATACCATATATCATTCCACTCTCCCTCTACCTCCTCCTGTTCCTCTACTTTGCCTTCCTTGACCAGCTTCTTATTACGAGTATAAGTAACCAGGGAACATCAGCTCGACGCAGACAAGAGGCGTCAATTCCTAACCTTTACATAACCAGGTCAGGCATCACTCCTCTTGGCCTTACCATTCTTCCTTCCCCCCTGGTGACGGCGGCCCTTCACCCAGACACTACACACACCACACTTTTCCTCCCTCGCAGCCACTCTTGACAGAGTCCGGATGTGTCGTCTGCTATGCAGAAAATGTGAAAGGAAAAAAGAGAAAAGAAAAAAAGCCCGTGAAGTTATGGTGCAAGAATGCACCCGACTTGAACCACAGTGCGATAATGATCTCCACATTTAATGGTATCCTTCGTGAGAGAAAGTGCTAAGGGTTACCTACGAATGACTGTGCCAGTACTTTAAGCAGCTGGTATCACGTGCAGTACTCGAGGTTATGTGAAGAAAGATAAGATGATACAAAATGTGGAAAGTAGCCTTGGATATGAAACAGGCTGGATCTGCGTGCTTGATCCAGAGAAAAAGAGGAGATTCTGTTCCTCTTCAATAATAGTGTACTGCGAAATACGAGACTTCCTGCTACTTAATAAATAACCAGACCCAAGTCTATTTTCAGTGCAAGTTAGATGACTTTGGTGAAGGGCTCAAATTCAGTATGCTTTGTGATTTAGAAGAGTTCAAACTTTTTTCTCAACTTTGGTCAAGGATCAAGTCTCAGTTTGTTTTGCGATTTGGAACGGTTCAAATTGTTCTCAACTTTGGTCAAGGCTCAAGTTTTAGTTTGCACTGTGATTCAGAACAGCTTTAAATTTTTCTAAATTTCTTGAGGAGAGGAGTCACATAATGGTCAGTGAGAGCGTCTGTGGTCTTAGAATTAACGCCTGAAAGTGGCGCTAAAGATATTTCGGTTGATGCTTCTTACTTAACGTCTAACAAACTTAATAACCCTGACAGATGGTTAAGCTTACAGCCGAAATAAGCAACCAATTAACACCAGTTAATACAATAAGAAACCTCCCAATTCTTTTGTAAATTTTACGTTAAGTTAAAAGGTTCTAGCTCAATGCCAATTAGCTGTTTCTAACCATAGAATCCAAGTACATACATATATCTACACATGCAATACACCCAGCAAGAGCGTATACCGTCTGAGATTCATCTTAGACATGTGAAGGAGATCAGTGAGTTCATCTCCATTTCACGGTGGCTTGTAACATCAAAAGTAACTACGGTTCTTTAATGACCTGAGAGTCCGGTGGGCCCCAAGCTCAAAGAACGAACGAAGCTAACGCTTCTTCAAAAGAACACTGTGCCCTAGTCAGCATCTATCACTATAATATGGCAAGTTATTAAGCAGCTTTTAGTAATATATCTGTGATGTTCATAAAAACACTATATTCGAAAAAATTATAATTCTGGTCATTCGAATAACCGATCTATAAGAAAACTACAAAGTTAAATGATTTACTTTATACTTTTATGCATATGGTTAATCTAAATAGTTTATTTAACCATATATGCAATTTACGTAGAATATTCAAAGTTCCGATACTAGTAAACATTTTTTTTTCTACTTTTCAATAAAGAAAACGCAAGGAAATACTTCGGGAGGCGAATCATTTGCAATAATGCCTAAGGCCAAATGGATTCTCAACTCACACTCTTCCATTAAGCTTATCCCGAATCACTCTCCTACATCGCTCTCGTAAACCCTCACTTCCTTCTTTTCTAATGGAGTAATCACTATCTACCGTTATCATTTTGACCACGAGGAAAATCCAATCGACCATCGGTAATGACAGCCTCTCCCAGAGGCTTCGAACAACTCGTGTGGGAAGAGTTTTTCCAAATTCCCACTTCTCTCTCTCTTTGCTAACTGCAGAGGAACAAGTGTTCCAGTCACGGGCATCTATCAACACTGATCGCAATCGCAGGTGAATTCAGTCAGACAGGCGGTGCCACTTCCCAAGTCCTCAATTCTAGGATCTGACAACTGATAACTGGAGAGCAAAGACGCGTTTGTATATGCTCAGGGACCAGCCGCCACTCGAAGGCCACTGTCCATTTTCCATTCGTCTTTTAACAGCTCTTCACCTCCTCCCATACGCGGGGAAGGGATGACTTACGCAATTCTCAATACAAAAATATTATGCAAAAGCAGCCATAAACACACAACCTTTCAAGAACGTAAACACCCATAAAAGACGCCCACAACAGCCCCCAGACCCTTATCTTATCTCTTCTAGCGTGGGTCCGACAGCCTTATCTACACCTCGTGTCTGTGACGTTAATGCCTCGTCCCCGGCCGGCGACAGTGTGAGAAAAAGATAAGCAAATGGAAGACCGGTGCCCGACGGTGAGGATTAATTCATCTTGCAGGGGGGAGCTGTTGTATCTCCAAGCCCGTCTGCATGATGCGAGATACAGGCATCACACACACTGGCATATAGCGTAGGCCATCATCAACCATCAAGGGGATGACCACGCGAGAGGGGGGGATGTGAGAGAGAGAGAGATCTGCGTTAGGTGACAGCCACCTACCGAGGGGTCGTAAAAACCGACACAGACAGATTAGTTTTTTTTTTTTGGCAGATGCGCTACACCCGATGCTAAAAGGGGCGGAGAAATGTCACACAGCAAGTGGCGTACGTGTGGCTTTCTCATAACCCCTCTTTAAAAGCCCGACGGTACGACTTCTGAGCACTGCGACAGCACAACTCTTGAGGGCGGTGGCAGCAGAATCCTTTCAGCACAACGGTACGACATCAATACCCAGGGAGGTCACATCGTCGTGCTCAAGGGTCGTTCCGTATTGCTCAAAGGTCGTGGTATCGCGCTCAAGGGGTTACGTACGAGAATTCCGATCGTTGCGGTCGGTGATTCTACGTTAGAAATCAACATGGGTCAAGCTGACCACATACAAAAATTACTGCACACTTACGGTGTTTCATTTTTTCTTTTTAAAGCAGGTGCGATGATCATAGACTCTAATAGTGACGATAAGGACTGTGAGAAGGGCACGGAAACATGAGTAACAATACAGTGCTTCACTGGGTGTGTACAGAGGCATAGCTCAAGGGCCAGCTGCTGCAGGAAGTACGGGATTAGATAAGGTGACGTGAGCGGAGGCAAGGCGAGATGAAGTTCTCATGGTTGTTCCCGCGATGCTAGTGTTGGTGCAAGAGGTGAGCTTGCGTAAATGCTGGGTCTCGTGGAACTTCTGCAGAAGGGAGGGGGCTTTTGAGTTTTTGAATCGTTGTTGTTTTGAGCTTTGATCTGCAAAAAGCGTGGCTGCAAGCCCCTTAGTTCAAGGTACTTTAGGAGACAGGCACTTGCAATGTCTCTCAGATATACTGCCGAAGGGGCAGAATTTAAAAGCACTTGGGAGCTGCTACACAACGAGAAGGCCCACAGCCCCTGTGATAAGCCTGGAGTCATATGGCCAAGACACGTTCAGTCACCAAAGCTGCACTTGTGGTCTGAGGCAAGTTGACCGCATGACTGATTGACCTCAATGATGCCCAGGTATACGTGAAGCAAGATGGGTTAGCCACGTCGATAGCATTGATTGTGTGGGCGTGGCCGCCAAATCCATTATGGCGGGGCCCCCTGGAGAATCATAGGACTTCCCGTTGTGAAGGTCATTTGTGGTCTACTTGCTTGGGGTCCTTAGTCTGTGGTCTACAAAGGTCACAAAAGTCACCTCCCGTTGTGAAGGTCAGTGTCGTCTACCTGCTCGGCTCCTACTTAGGTCTATGACCTACCTAGGTAACAAGAGGTCCTCCGAAGTCCAGGTCATTTGCTTGACGACATAATGACAGTGGACTGATCCTGGCCTTGAGAATGATTTCACCACGACGTCACGTCACGTCTCAAGCAGGAAAGGCTTTTTATGGGAAATGTCAGTACAGTTTCCTAAGGGTTGGCTGGGGACCTCCCTAAGACGCGTTCCACGCTGTGTTCCCTCGTCTGACGTTATGGTGGCGGGCCACCAATCACTGTCTGCGTCTTTCCCATTAGAGTCATACAGGAGCAACATTAACCTAATGTCCCTATGCATGTAGGTGTTACTAATGCCAAGTGTGAGTTTCCTTTTTCACTCATTTGTTCCTCCACTGTAATTTCCGATTCTGATTCACTTAAAAGTTACTTAGAACATGGAAAAAAAAAACTATGTGAAAAATAAATCCTTCACCTCACATTTACCTTGAAATCTTGTACTGGTTGTTTAAAACACCCAGTAGGAATGCGACGTAACGACCCTTGGTTATGATGGCCTGATCTCAGCTCAGAGACCACCTCGTCATACCCATGGGGCACGTACCGTGTGGATAACGGGTCTTGACAGACGTGCTGGAGAGTCGTACCGTCGTGCTCAGAGGGCGTGCCGTCGGGCATAGGGAGGTTTAATATCGAATGGAGACAAAATAACTAGAATTAGCATAATGAGGGACCTTGATAACCCTTAACCCTATCAAGCCTCTGAGGTCGTAAGGTCACGGAGTTAATTGGTTTGGTAATAAGCGTGGATAAGCACCCGTGGCCCTGTGGAATACTCTTTCAATCAGGATTCTTTCTTTCTTATTTTCTAATCACAATCCCACGCCCTACGGCGTGGGATGGAGTACACACACACACAACAAATTCGCCGATTTCTTTGCCGCGTGAGATTAAAATGTCACGCCATCAGAAGACCCATTTGTTCCCTGCTGTACAAGAATTTTCCGTTTCGATAAAAGATTTTCTTGTTCTCCAAGAATTTTCAAGAAGTTCTACAAGAACTGTCCCTGTTCAACAAGAGTCTTTCCTGTTCTGCAAGAATCTATCATGATCTGCGAGGATATTTCCTGCTCTGCTAGAATATTTCCTGTTCTGCAAGAATTTACCCAGTTCCGCAAGACCCTTTCCTGTCTTGCAGGAATCTACCCAGTTCTGCACGAATCTTTCTCTGTTCTGAGAGAATGAATAGTGTATTTCGTCTTTTGCATTATGCAGCAATACACTAACAGTAGATACTTTCCCCCTCCTGATATATATTACGGCTAACAAGATTTCATTTGGTAGGAATCATCAACAAACACCCGAGTGAGGAATATGAGGATGTCGTTTAACACCGTAGCCATGAAGGTGCTACCCTGAGCACGACGGTACAGCCCTTGGGCATGATGGTGTGGCCTTTGACATCCTTAGATCAAAGGCCAAGACATCATATCAAGGGGTCGTACACTCGTTCTCAAGGCGTCGTACCGCCGTGCTCAACGAGTCGTCCTGTCGTACTGTAAGGGGGTCAAGGAGCACAAAAGATTCATATCTTCGATTACCGGCATTGCACTGGGCACCCCAACGGCTCTCTAACCCTTGAAGGCGTCCACCCTTTGGACTCGGCGTCTGACAGCCGGCCCTCACTAACGAAGCCGGCCGGAGCGCCCCTACACTGCCAACCGTGTCACTGAAGCAGCTGATTAACACGGTACAGTCCCCACGCTTTCATCCCACAGCGCAGCTCCTCCGCCGGAAGGCACTATGGGACCTGGGAGGAGCTCTTACGCAACCCCACATTTCCCTCCCACAGCGTAGCTTCCCCCCTAGCCGCATTATGGGACCTGGAGCGGGGATAAGGAACCCTTACGTAAACCCCTACGCTTTCCTCCTACAGTGCAGCAGATACTACCCCCACACGCGGATTATGGGGACATAGGAGTTGTGACTTGCCGGCCTATCAACTCAAGCTCATCAACTGCCATTGTACGGGGTTCCTTCCCCCGTCGCCCTGCCTATTGATCACATTGCTCCCGTGCAGAGGGTGGTACGCTCTCTGCCCTTTGGTCACCACAGAGAGGTGAAAGGGGTTAAGAAAGACCTTCAGGGCCTCCCTCTCTTAAAAACTGACTGATATCCCATAAATTTAAAGCATTATATATATATATATATATATATATATATATATATATATATGCTGGTACCTACTAGGAAAATGAGAGACAAAGATGCGACCGCTTCTGAGGTAATTCACATCTTCAGAGATACAGAGAAAGTCTTTGTGAATTATCACGAAAGCGCTCGGATCTTTGCGTTTCATTTTCCCTGAGACTGCCAACATATTCATGAATCACGTGATCTTTTGTGATACACACACACACCCACACACACACACAAGAAACTACCCATCTACCCGCTTGTCTACCAGTTTATTTACCAGAGTATTCAATCAGTTGTTCATCTGTCTACCAATCCAATTAGTTATCTACCCCACTCTATTATTCACCCACTCAACCGCCTCGCTATTCGTTTATCCACCGGTGAATTAATGCAGTCATCCATCTGCCATATGCATCCATCCAACCATATGTTTACCTACCCATCTATCCATCCATCCATCTAATCTTGCTATCCATCCGTTCATATATCCACCCAATCAACCATCCGTCCAGTCACGTCTCTACACAACCAATCACTCAAACTCTCATCCATCTCCCTACTCACTCTCCCTATCCACTCAGCCATTCAACCGCAGAGCCATCTATCCATCCACTCATTCCTTCCACCCTCTTCCGAGATCCTATTCAAGTGGTAATCCCGAATTCAGGAAGACCTCAAGGTTGCCCAAGTGAGCGACTCGGCGCCCGTTTTCTCTTCCCGTTTTCTCTTTTTGTTCCCGAGTAAATGGCAGCTTCCCAAGTCCCTCGCTCCAATACCTATTTTTGCCGGCTGGTGCGAGCCGCAGCTATATTTAGGGAGGGGGGGGGAGAGAGAGAGAGAGAGAGAGAGAGAGAGAGAGAGAGAGAGAGAGAGAGAGAGAGAGTAATGACGGGAGACAATGCGTGCGCGCGCGCTTCACCCACTGCGTCGGGTAAGCTAAACTCAACGCGCCTTTGTAATTCCAATCCACGCCGCATCTGCACGACTCCAGTCAACGCAAAATGTACGACTCCAGTCTACTACCTGCCTGTATGAGATAAAGCAACGCACCTAATTGACATCAGTTAACGCACCTGCATGGCTCCCATCAACGCACCTGAATGACATCAATCAACGTACCTATGTGAAGTCACTTTCAACGCAAAGATTGGGAGACAGAAACACTACGATAGGAACAGTCAGTCAGTTCACCAGTGTGGCCACAATACTACTGTGGCCATAATATCAGTGTGGCCAGAACACTAGTTTGGCCATAATACTACAGTGGGCACAATGCCAGTGTGGCCTCTATACCAGTATGGCCACAATACCAATGTGGCCTCAATACCAGTATGGCCACAACACTAGTGTGGACTCAATTCTAGTGTGGCCACAATACTAGTGTGGCCTCAATACTAGTGTGGCCTCAATACCAGTGTGGCCTCAGTACTAATGTGGCCTCATTACTGGTGTGGCCACAATACCAGTGTGGCCACAATACCAATATGGCCTCAATACTAGCATGGCCACAGTTAACGACACAATACGAATCTCAGCTCCTCGGAACGACCGTATACGACCAATGAGGATGATAGCGTGACCTCTGACCGGAAGAGTGTAGGATAAGCTCAAAAAGACCGATCAATTATACCCAGGGGTCGTATCGTTGCCCTCAGGGGGTAGTCGGGGGTCGAACCGTCGTCTCCAAGGGGATTAAGCCTCCCGTATATACACATATCTCTCTCTCTCTCCCCATCCAACGCACTAACGCACCTACACGACCACAGTCACGCACTAACACGCACCCACATCAACGGCACACCAGCTCATGTAGAGTGCGTTCAGCATATTCACACTCAACGCACCAGTACTTCCTCCCACAGTAAAAGTACTACGACCTTACCCCCACAGCAAATGCAACACGACTTTCCTCTTCCCCCCCCACCCCCCACCACAGTAAACGCACCCTACGACCCTCTCCCCCACTCCACAACAGTAAACGCGCTACGACCTCCCTCCACAATCGGTAAGCCTAGACGACCACGAGCACTGTTCATCGATGGTAGGAAATTGAAGATTTAAAGCGAGATAAAACAGCAGGGACAGGCGCTAGCGTCTCTCTCTCTCTCTCTCTCTCTCTCTCTCTCTCTCTCTCTCTGAGTCCCTCGAACCCGTGGAGCTTTTGCACCAGGACCGACCGACCGAGAGGCAGGCAGGTAAGCAAGCAGCCCCTGGGGGTATCATACAGCTGAGGAACTGAGAACCACATGCCATTGGACGAAGAGCCATAGCAGTATTAAACACTCGTACACGAAAAGAAGTCAAGTCGAGGGCCCCTACCCATACACCAGGCTTTAAAACGCGGAGACAAGAATAACTAATTACAGTGATACGCGGTAACTCAACACTAACTAATAATAACTGCAGCAACATCACGATCATGCAAGAGTAACCGGAGATCTAGAATCGCGTGAAAAGGGAGAAGATAAAAATAACTATAAACCGACGCCACTACAGAAAGGGAAAAAGAGAAAGATATTCTACATTTTGGAATGGAATACCTTTCGGAAGCTAAGCCAAGGGAGTACCAACTGCGATCGCAGTACCAGAAAAGGTATCAGATAAGGCAGAGCCTAAAGCTAGCGTACGGAAAACCCCTGGAATAAAACACCCAACTAACTAGAGACCGTCCAGAAACCCCCGGGGAACAAGCGTGAGGGAGTGAGGGAGTGAGGGAGGGAGTGTGAGGGAACCAGATCCTCGAGTGCCTAGCGCACTATGAGGTTTGGCTTCATACAGGAGAGACGAGAACTAATGGACGCTAAGTGACAACTCCTTCCTCGCATTTTAAGCTGAATTTCAGAGAGAGTATTTTTTCCCCCTTCCTCCCTCCCCCACTCCCCTTCCCTTTACTACCAGTCTGTTCTTAGACAAATGCGTCTGGGTGAACGTTGCTTTAGTACCAGTGTCGCGAAGCGGTGGTCTGATCTCCGTTAGCTTACGTCCGTGAAATCGGAAGTGTTCTAATGCCTCGGTTAAGGAGATGACTCCACTTGCTTTGTCTCAGGTTAGTAAGCAGATGGTCAGTGCTCGACTCTTGAGCGTTCTCGTAAGTCAATCGTTCTTCCTTTACGAGTCATGTGACCTAACGGTTATCTGACTTAATCTTTGTAGTCCATGCGTCCAGGCATTGGAGTGCTGTGAGGTCCATGCGTCCAGGCATCGGACTGTTCCGTGATCCATGCGTCCAGCCATCGGATTGCTCGACGATCCATGCGTCCAGGGAGCCATAATGTCATTCTCGAACACCTTGTACCCACGGAGCCGAAAACTTCTTTATTCCCCTTGCGCCTACGAAGCCGTATTCATTCCCCCTTCGGTACTTGTACCTTCGCATCCGGACACCAGAGGGCTCTCTTACCTCAAACGTCTGAACTTTAATTCGACGAGTTCAGAGATGCCAGTCACTCTTCGGGTTAAAAGATTTCTTTTTTTTTCTCTTCCGATTTTTTTTTTTTTTTCCCGCCTCCCAAAGTTCTTTTCCGGTGATGTCTACTTTATTTACCATGAACGGCTGCGCCAAGTCGTTAGTATGAGGGTAGAAGGGCTTCTTCCTCTTAATAGCTAATGGAGGTTCGGAGGAAAGCTGGGAACGGGAGCAATATTTAAACAGCTGCCGGGAATGGGCCGACGGGGAAGTGGAGGTGGCGTTGTCTTTATACAGCCGATGGGTAGGAGTTCAAGAGGAGGAGGAGGAGGAGGAGGAGGAGGAGGAGGGAGAGGAGGAGGCAGGTTTTACCTCTATACAACGAACGAGGGAGGGAGGAGGTAAAAGTGAGGGTGGAGGTATTCTTCAGGCCGATGGACGACGAAGGAGCCTCAAAGATGGGAGTCTGGAGAGGGAGAGCTCTGCCGAGTCTTCGTCATCCAAAGCGAAGGGTGAGCGGGAACTTTAACTGTTTCGGGCCATCACCACCAGAGGCGGAGTAACTCTGGGAGTTGTGGCGGGGTTACGGGCCAACACCATCATACCCGGAACGACGCGAGGGACGTTTACTACACGACCCTTGAAACATGAGGGTACGACCCTTGAAACATGACGGTACGACCCTTGAAACATGACGGTACGACCCTTGAAACATGACGGTACGACCCTTGAAACATGACGGGTACGACCCTTGAAACATGACGGTACGACCCTTGAAACATGACGGTACGACCCTTGAACATGACGGTACGACCCTCGGGTCCAATCAGAGGTCACGCCATCATACAAAGGTCGTACTGTTGTCTTGAAGTGGTCTAAGATTATACTTCTATTTAACAGCCAAGGGCCTCCAACACACGACAAAGTAACTGTTATTACGAGTCTCGTCCAACCCAACCATCAGTGTGTCCAGTTTACGATTCACATTTTCTATTCCATTCAACTTTAGAGTGAAATGTGACATTTCTCATTTTTCATTTATAGAGCAAATCATATACACCGAGATTAATCAAACACAAACATGCATAAATACATTATACAATACATATAACTGATACACAGCTAGGAACAAATCCAGCAGATTATCCTCCCCTCCGGACAGGTCAATAAATGGGTGCCTGATTTAAGCTTGCGTGTGCGTGTGTGTGTGTGTGTGTGTGTGTGTGTGTGTGTGTGTGTGTGTGTGAGGGAGAGAGGGAGAGTGTGTGTGTGTGTGTGTGTGTGTGTGTGTGTGTGTGAGAGAGGGAGAGAGAGAGAGAGTGTGTGTGTGTGTGTGTTGTGTGTGTGTGTGTGTGTGTGTGTGTGTGTGTGTGTGTGTGTGCGCGCGCGCAGGTGTTAAGACGTAGTACATATATACGTGGGAGAAACACAAAGATTTTATAGAGAAGGTCCACAGGAGAACATCTAAGGAAAAAAACTGCACTGAAATTACACAGGTTACACCATGGACGAGAGAAGAGCAAGAGGAGACTTGGTCACAACCTTCAAGCAGAGATGCAGAAAGAGAAGAGCTAGAAGCCATAACAGGAAAGTGAAAAAATATAGGTACTAAAAGAGATGTAGAGAAATCCCTTTGTGGATAACTGGAATAAAGTGACGGAGTAAATTATAAATGCTTTACGGCACACAGCAGTTTTTGAGGAGTTGAATGATAGTTGAGAAAGTTCCCGTACAGTACAAGAAGGTAAACAGACACATCACACAATAAACTGTTTTCCTTATCATATATATATATATATATATATATATATATATATATATATATATATATATATATATATATATATCACTCACAAGTAAAAAAATATAAATACAAACAATAATAAAAAAAAACTTTGTATAATCTTTGAGAAACAATATCCAGAGTTTAATCATTTTTTTTCCCTCCTCCTTTCCGTACTTCATAAAAAAGTAATCAGTTACCCTTGCCTTTCATATGCAAAGTGCCACACATTAACACAATTCACCTTCCTATAAAAATGTTGGAACTTTTCCTCAAGTCTTTAAGATTCCCTCACTACGGCGCAATTCAGACAGACTTCAGAGAGCGCAACTTATCTTCTGCGTCTCAATTTTTCACGGCGGGAAAACTTTTATTTCATGATTCTTGGCCACTGCAATATATTTCTGAGGGGGGTTTTTCCTCCCCCACTAATACTTTTCCTGTATATTTTCGCGTTGTTCGCAGCCCCTGTCTCTCCTACACATCTGGTAGGACGCGAGTCTCTTTCTCCCTGTAACACGACGTCGTAGAATGCACTGGGAAAGGACCACGTCAGATGCTCCTGAAATGTGGGGGAAGGAAAAAAGAGAGGGAAGGTGTATTATTTATGACTCTGTTTAAAACTGGGGAACACCTTTCTCCGTTTCCAGCACAGGGAGAGGTAGCCTCTAAAGAGACCCCCGCCCGTATTCCATCCATGTGCTACCAACACCTCCACCTGGTAGTAACCGCACACAATGCTCTACGGAGGCAACTCTTGCAAGGTATTTTTTTTTTCTCAATGTAGAACTGTCCTCTCTGTCTGTCCGTCTGTTTGTCTATCTTTCTCTCTCTTTACTTTCGACGATACAGCTTTGCCACAAGAGTCATATATCAGAAACTAATAGGGAGACTAAAGAATATATCCTACGTAATCAAATAATCAAATACCACCCACTGTAGAGATGATGAAACATTTACTCAGAGAACGAGCGATATCTCGTTGGTGTCCCCGTCGTAAACAACTCGCCTCACCTTAACAATCATGTGGTAATGAGAAGACAACACCTGAGTTGATTGCTCTCGTGTACGTTCATGGGAGACAATTACCATAAAACGACACTATAAGTGGACCATAAAGGTCCACTTACGACCAGCGGTAAATAGCATCATTTTCATAAAAAAAAAAAAACACGCCTTCACGAGCGTTTAAAATACACCTTCTACGCATTCAAATGTTAAGACAAACAATTAATTAAGAGGAGTGGGGATATATGACTCTCAGCATGCATGACATGGAATTATTGTTTTAACTGTCTATGTATCTATCTTGTGCCTCCTGAGAAACGAAGGTTTTATAACGATTATCTGGAAACAACAGTCAGATGTTTTGCGTGGGAAGCTAATAACCGTATGGTTGTTTTGGTTCATACAAATACTGAGGGTTCGGAAAAAGTTTCCTTACACAACATATCCTAGATGGCTTCAACCAACCACAGCCCCCCTCCCGCACGATACAAGTGGCAATAGACATCAATAAAGCATTCGACATTATCTCATGACACATCCTCACACACACACACAAAAAAAAAAAAGACACTTGGCACCACTCTCTAAAACAATGACAAATAACAGTTAGCCAATAATCACAGCCGGCCGCCATGGCAAAGTCACACAATGGCTTCATCTTCGAAACACTTGAAACTCTACAATGGAGTTCCCCAAGGTGCAGTTCTTTCTCCTACTCTCTTCAGTTTCTTCCTACACAACCTCCCCTTACCTAGAGCTAACCACAACCTGAAGGTCCTTTCATATGTAAACGACTTCACAATCACATCACAACACCCTGACACCAAAGTTGTAAAAGCAAAAATTCGGCACTAAATTACACGATTGGAACTGGCTCACCGAAAACAGAACGCCTACACTGAAGTGTTCAATCACTCTTTTAACCCCAGGCAGACAAGGATCCAGTCACCATGAATCGACAGTCACTCCCACTGAACAAAACCCTGACCATTCTAGGCATCACATACGACTCACACAAATGGCAATCACTCCACACACCGATAACATCAAGGCAAAAGCAACACACAAACCAAACTCCCCCAAATACTAACGGGCACCAGACTTGTACAAGAAAAGAATCCCTCGACGTCCTCTACACACAGTTCATCTACTCCACTTTCAGCCACTGCTCGCAAGCCACGTCGTTCTTACTCTCAAATGCAAACATGGCAAACCTGCAGACCATAGAAAACAGTGCATGCAGAACAATCACCGGCTGCCTAGCAACCACAAGCATTCAGCACCTACACAATGAAACAAAGATGCTCCCAATACAGTCGCTCCCCGAAACGCTCGGCATTCGATTCTATGCAGGAGCATTAGGATCCTCCCACCCAAGCCACTCTAAAACTAACCCCCTGCCCCCAGAAGAAAAAGCCTACCCTAGTTTCAAACTCCAATACAACACTGACTAAATACACACACACACACACACACTGAAACAACCCGATCTCGCGGGAGAGCGTGCTAACTCATGGTCAGCAATGCCAACCACTACACCTCTATGGCCTGTGTGTGTGTGTGTGTGTGTGTAAAACTCAGATTTCTGGACTTGTTTCTCTGACGAACTTCCATCGTGTTACTCGTGACATTCACCACCAGCATCTCTCCAAACCCCAACTTTAAACTCACTGCCTGAGGAGAAATGGCTAAACCCCCCCCCCCCCCACAAGGTGCCTATACATCTTGTCTGAAGGAGACTTAAATCATGCGCTACTGGCCCCTCCTCCCGCAACTGCACGCTTTTAAACAGGTTTCTCTCTGTAGCCATCACTCACAGGGTAACTGGTGTGTTTCAGAGGAAAGACTGCAATCATCGACTATTGCACTGACGGGTGGGGGAAGAAAAAAAAGTTATCAGCTGCCTGATGAGGTTCAAGTAGTCTTGTTTACCGATGTTACATACACGGAACAGATATACGTTTGTTAAACCCCGACGTACCCCTTCCCAACACCTAGTCACAGGCACGCCACAGGTACATGGTATCCAACAGGATCCTTCCGTAAAATCTAGACACTGACATTTCACATCTTCCGTCTGTATGGTAAACCGAGAAGGGCCATCCATAAAGCAGCGTTGTACCATACACCAAGAGCGGGATAAGCGAAGCCGTACTGAGGCTTCCATTACCATGAGAGGTTGTATGATACTCTGGTGTTTTTACGTACTGGCAGACGTACACACCAAGCAGGCTAGGACAGACGAGGGGATAGGTCTTGATTTACGTGGTTAGGTTAGGTCGAATTAGGTGGTCAGGGTCTGGCAGGTAACTTTAGGGCACGTAGGGTTTGGCTAGGTTAGGTTTGGACGGGCGAAAAAGGCCTGGTTGCTCAACTGCTTCGTGCCTCTGCGATTTCATGACGTCTCCAAAGGAGTCATTTTTGGGGAAGGGTTGGTGGGAGGGTGGCAGAAGAGGTCAGACATGCGCAGAAAGTAGAGAAACGGAAGACAGTAGAAGCGTGCATCTCTCGCTCTCTCTCTCTCTCTCTCTCTCTCTCTCTCTCTTTCTCTCTCTCTTTACTTCTCTCTGCTCTTTCGTCCTATTTTTTCCTAAGTTCTTTCTTTGTTTTCATTCCCCATTTCGCACATTCACGAGTCTTCCCTCTCACCTGCCTCACCTTTTTCCCTTCATAACCCACCTCCCGTAAAGACCTGAAGGAGCCTCCATTCCCCTTGCGGAGAATTAGACGAAATCGTCACCTCTGTAAAACAAGTTTTCGAATTACTTTCTAATATCGCTATCGTTCTCCCCGCCCATTCCACAAGACGTGACGATATGAAAACCACCGGGAGAAACTCCTGCGTTACATGATAAACTCTCGCGGCATTTCTCGCCCCCAGCGAAGCCACCCACCCCAATAATTAAAAGCAATAAAAGAAAGATAACAAGAGGTGGTGGTGGTGGTGGCCGCCTCCTCCTCCTCCTCCTCCTCCCAGGGGCCCGGCACTAAAGGAGATAACGACACCATGAAACGGATCCCTGGGATACATGAGCGATAGCCGGGGGCATCACCACCAAGCTCATCCCCTCTCTCTTCCCTCCCTCCCTCCCTCTCCTGATAACCATCTCAAGAACGACACTCGGGTAGCTACCTCCCTCCTTCCCTTTCCCCTCCTCTCTAATTCCCTCCTTCTCCCCTCTACCTCTCCCCTCCTTCCCTTTTCCCCCCTCTTTTCCTCCCCTCGTATCTACATTTCTAACCTTTCTCGTTATACTTTAGCTTTCTTGCCTATATCTTTTTTTACCTTTTTCCTTCGTCCATTCTCCCCATCGAGCCACTCGTAACTCACTCACCCTCCTTCACACTAATCCACCTTCCGTCCTTTCCTTTACATCCACCACTTCCTGTCCCACTCCGATCTATCCCTTTTCTCTCTCTCTTTACCCTTCCTAACTCCTCCTCCTCCTCCAGATGCGAACGGACAGCCGACCCACAGGTCTCGCCAACTACCACAGGAGCAGAAGAGATGGACATGAGCTTCGACGCCAAAATAGAGAAAACTAAGACAAAATATACACCAAGCGAAAAATCTTCATGCCTTTCCTCTCCTCCACCACTACCACCAAAGCATGCATCTTCCCCATCAATTCCATCACCACCGTTACCACCACCACCACTGCCACCACCACCACCACCACACAGCCACTTTTGGCGGTAGTGGAGAGGTGGAGAGGCGGAGCGAGATGCCTCCAAATAGCGGAGGAAGAAGCTTCGCGCTGGAGATAAAACGAAACAAATCGATGGGTTTTCTTTGATATTTACGAGTGGACGCAAGAGGAGAGCGGCGCTGAGAACCCGGATTATCAGATTAGAGACCAAACCTTGCCCGCTGCTACGGTGATACGGTCTTTTTTGGGGAGGAGATGACGGGAGGAGGCGCACTTCCTGAGACAAAAGAGGAAGAGGAATGACATCACGGAGAGGGAAGGAGGGACGGGGGTGCAATTGGAGATGGTGTCTGAGGTAAGGCGACGTTATGAACAGGAGTAGGAGAGAAAGACAGAGAGAGAGAGAGAGAGAGAGGCAAGTGGAGATGGTAACAGAAGTATGACAGTAAAATAAATGTATAGAGTGATGGAGGCGACGTTATGAACAGGGGTAGGAGAGAGAGACAGAGAGAGAGAGAGAGGCAAGTGGAGATGGTAACAGAAGTATGACAGTAAATAAATGTATAGAGTGATGGAAAGGAGGATGGATGAATGCATAGAGAACTTCGGTATCACCAATGCAGACGCCCCGGGTGACTCCGAGAGAGTAACAGGGCGTATTCAAGCGAGGCGCCGGCAGAGGATTATCATCCCATCCCTGTTTCTTATTTCACAGTCGATGGTTCCGTACATCAGCTACTGGCAAGCGATCTAACATCCCTCCCTGCCTGCCTCCCTCCCTCCTCTCTGGCCACGAAGAGAGAGATCACTGCTCAGTGACTTGGGGCCGCGAGACGTCGAGGACGGTGAGGGGGGTTGGTCCAGTATGAGCCAGCCCTCCTCACACCTGGCCAGCTCGTCAAGAGGTAACACCCTCCCTCCCATCCCAGCCAACTCCTGCTCCTCCTCCTCCTCCTCCTTCCCCTACCACTGAGCCTTCCGAAGCCCTCCTAATGCAGCATATTGTCTCTCTCCCTCTCTCTCTCTCTCTCTCTCTATCGCGCCTTCCGCCTCCCGGATGAGAGCCACACGGGTGGGAGGGAGGCTATCTCGTCGCTCTGATCCTTTCTTGTATTAGGACTGAGGCGCGGGAGCAACGACCTGCCGGGGAGGGACGGATGGACAGGCGCAAATACGTCTGTGTGTATGTGTGGGTATATATATATATAGCACGTTTCGCCACTATTATGTCCACTTTTACTTAAGTGCTACGCCAACTATCTTTTGTGAACACTTAGCCTTCATGCAGGAGTAAAGTCTTCCGAAATTAGTCGTCGTTCTCACGCAGAATAAGACTGGAACATCCCACAGCGAGTCTGGGCTCCCAAGATCGGCATTGAGGCAACTCAAGACTGACTCGCAACCCTGACTACCCTAGATTGAGAGAGAGAGATGACTCAAGACTGACTCACACCTTGACTGTCTTAGACCGAGAGAGGCGACTCGAGACTGACTCACGCCTCGACTGTCACAGCTTCGGTAAAGCCATCAACGATTGGTTCCAGATTCGACTCTTTACCAGTCTGGTATGGGCAACTATAAAAACCCTGGAGTCCCGAATCCTAGGATGACTCGAGACTTATTGACTAAAAAAAAAAAAGAGCACTTCAGGTTTAACCCTCCTGACCTCTACGCCTCGAGACCCGACCCCTTCCTCCCGAAGGAGCGATAAATCAAGACCTCACCCTCAGTCTTGGTTTGTCCGAGAGAGAGAGAGAGAGAGAGAGAGAGAGAGAGAGAGAGAGAGAGAGAGAGAGAGAGAGAGAGAGAGAGAGA